>JAOXJP010040322.1:0-16427 GCA_025762735.1 Platanus orientalis
AGCATCACAGAGTATTATTTGGTGGTGTTGGGATTCAAAGAATTTTCCTTGGAGACTTTCAATAACTTCAGAGAGATGGCCTTAGCTTCCAGACAAAATATCTCCTAATTGAGGTCAAAATCAAGTAATTAGGTACTGGATCTCCTTGAGAAAAGTGGGGTTTCTAGGGATTTTTTGTACAGGGGAGTTTCACTTTCCATGTAGTCATTGCATTTACATTCTATACATTTACACATTCTTAATGGGCAAAAGATATGTTTTATCTTTTAATAAGTAAAGCACATGCTTCTATCACTAGGGTTTTGACTTTAGAGTACAAATGCTGCTAATATTTAGATTAATTTGCAATGATTGTAAAAAAAAAATACAGCTAGCATGTAGATCCAATTGGCACCAAATTAGCACAAAACTTCACTAAGAGAGCAGAGAAATAAGCTACTTCTGTATCATAACAGTTTATGCAGGAGCTGAAGATTTTAACTGATGAGCCAATCCAAGTTGATTCAGTCAAGTTCCATGTAAACTATGTGACTTTTCCAATCATGGTGTCAATAGCTAACACTCTCCTAACGAGTGTTGCCCCTTTCATAAATTCTTTTAAATAAAGCAGAATATATTAATAGATTATTTTCAGATTTATCTATTCCTCTACTTTTTATCAGTAATGGAAAAACGATGGAAGTAAAAACGGACATACAAAGATGATTTACATTAAGTTGAAAAGGCAAACACCAATAAAAAAGACTGATGGCATAAAACATATGTCCTTATGAACCCCTTTTTGCTAAGTGATCAGTCAGCATATGAGAATAAAGATGTTCATGGAGGGGCTGCCTATAGTAGATTAAATAAGGGTGGGGTCATTTGATTAGAGACTCCTTGTAATTATGATCTCTTTCTCATTTTTTAATCTTTTGGGGATGTCTTATTACCTCTTAATGAAGCTTTTTCATATATATAAAAAATATTATGGCCTGAATTTCCGTGATGGTATTAGAGAGCTTCCAAGTAATTTTGTTGTCCCCTTGACTCCGAACTTAAAGCATTGTTTATCTTTCAGTGTTTCTTATTGAGATGTTGTGTTGGGGTTGTTTTTGAATCTGTGCTAATATTCTATTCAGTCAAGGATTACTGCTATGGATTCTGCTTGACAGAAACCTCTCACAAAACCTAGCCTGAGATGATTCTAATGTTTATCAGGAAATCACACTTCTTTATGGCTTGGTGAATTGAACCAAGTGCTTCACTTGTGTTGAGTATTTGTGGATGTGGTTCTGATGGGGTTTCTTCATTTTACAGGTTCCTTTCAATCTCATTGAACGTCGTCAGTGGCCAAATTCTGATTATGTTTCTGTGAACTTGGATGGCTCAAGACATCCTCTACCTCTTATGTCAGTTTATCATCAGTTGCAGCCGGTCCATGCTTCTCTAGGCATGTTTTGGTCATGAATACCTTGTGAGTCTTGCACATGAGATCTATGTTTGCTTGTCTAATAGTTTGCTCAAAGCGCTTAGATTTATTTAGAAGCTAATTGTTTTTTCTTCGCTTTTGACACTCCTTTTTATTCCAGGATTTATTCTCAAGCACATTTTTGTTTTAGTTTGTTGATCTAGTTATTTGCAAGGTTGGTCTACTAGACGAAGAGAAAATTCTTCCATTTGGTCATGAATCCATCTGCTCTAGTTTTTTTATTATTTTTATTTAACCATACTTTAGACAGAGTTTTTAAAATGTTGCCTATAGTTTTTTTTTTTTTTTCTATTTAGACATACAATGTTTTCAAAAAGCTGGCTACAGTGACTTTAGCCAGTGTTTTAAAAATGCTGGCTATACTATCATTTTTTGTCAGTGTTTTCATTTTAAAAACGCTAGCTATACCCTTTTTGCCATCATTTTACAAACGTCAGCTAAAGTTTTTGAATGTTCCCATTGCGGCTCGAAACAACGTTTAAAAAACGCTGCCAAGATTTGAGCACTTGGAATTTCAACTTCAATTGGTAGGATTGCTTTCATGCCATATATCAATGAATATGGGGTTAATACTGTAGAAGTGCAGATGGATGTCCTATAGGCCATAAGTGCATACGGAAACATTTCATGCAAGTTGGAGTGATTAGCAGTCATCTTCTGTAAGATCTTATAAAGGTTCTTGTTAACTGCTTCTACTGCTCCATTTATCTGTGGTCTGTATGGAGGAGATTGATGGTGGTGAATCTTGAACTTTTTGCAGAGTAGTTCAAAGTCTTTTCCCATAAAATTAGTTATATTGTTAGTGATGATTTTGTTGGGAATGTCATATTAGCAGATGATGTCTCTCCATATGAAACTGGTTGTACTGATAGAGATATAGTTTTGACCCATTTAGTGAAATAGTCAATAGCCACAATGATGTAAGATGTTTGTTGGAGGCCTTCTGATGCATTAGTCCTACTACATCAATTCTCCACATGGAGAATGACTAAGGAGTAGTCAGGTTATGTAGTTTGAAAGCTGGTGCTTTGATGATGTTGGCATAAGACTGGTAAGTGTGACACTTCTTTACATGTTGACAACAATTTATCTCCATTGTTGACTAGTAGTAGCCTAATCGAAGAATCTTCTTAGCAACCATGAACCTAGTAATGTGCGCGGGCCACACTCTCCTCTGTGGATATCTTCAATGATAGTGGAGGCCTCATCTTTGTCTACGCATCTTAGAAGGACATGATGAGGTGACTTCTTGTATAAGGTTCCACCATCTAGAACAAATTGAGTTGCTAATCTCCACATAGTACATTGGTCATTCTTGGAAACCATAGAAGGTATAGTTTGATTTTCAGGATAATTCTTTATGTCGAGGAACCATGGTTCCATGTTCAAATCAATGGTTGTAATTTGAAGATAGTAAGCTAGTTCAACCCTTTGCTCAATCTCAATCGGTATCATCTTTGCCTCTTAAGGGATACCAATCATTGAAGCCAGTGTGGCCAAAGCATCTGCAAAGATATTTCTCTTTTTGCCAATGTAGTCAAAAGTTAAGTATTTGAAACTCTTGTAAAGGATTTATAGACATTCATGGTAGTCCAAGAACTTCTCCTCTCGGATGAACCAATCTCCAATTGCTTGGAAGATAACAAATACTGAATCTCCGTAGACTTCTAGCTTATCAATGCCTAGGTCAATGGCTGCTTTCAGACCGATGATGCAAGCTTCATACTCGACTATGTTGTTGGTGCATGAAAAGTATAGTCTTGCGGCGATTGGAATGAGGCAACGTATAGGGGAGATGAGCATAGCTCAAATTCCATAACTTAGTTAATTGACAACTCCATTGAAGCACATTTTCCATCTGCAATCTTGTTCAATTTGACTTTGACACAAAGTATACGCTCATCCAAGAAGTCAAATTTCAAAGATGAAGGTTCATCTACTAGTCTATCTGCTAAGAAGTTGGCTATAACTTGCCCCTTGATAGCTTTCTATGAAACATAGGTGATGTCAAATTCGGATAGCATCATGAGCCATCAGGCAATCCTTGTAGTTGCGAGTTTCCCGAATAAGTACTTAATGAGATTTATCCGAGAAATCAAAAATACTTTGTATGAAAGGAAGTAATGTTGAAGTGTCTTGGTAACATAGACCAAAGCAAGGTAGGTCTTCTCAAGAGGCGTCTATCTAATTTCGTAGTATTCAAAATGCTTGCTTAGAATATAAATGGCTTGTTTTTTTCTCTCTTGTCTTGTTATGTTGTCCTAATACACACCCCATAGAGCTATCATGAATAGTTAGGTACAAAATCGCTAGGTGGTCTAGCTCTAGAGAAATCAATATGAGTGGGCTTAGCAGATATTTCTTGATCTTGTGAAAGACAACCTAACAGTTGTTTCATTTGGTTGGAACGTTCTTCCTTAACAATTTGAACAAAGACTCACAAATCGGAATGAATTAAGCAATGAAGTGACTGATATACTGAATATGGCCTAGGAAACTATGTACATCCTTCTTTATGTGAACTTCTATGCCTCTTTCATTGATGATGAAGCCTAACAACTTTCCATGAGAGGCTCCAAAGATGCACTTATTCGGGTTCAACTTCTGTAGATGTTTCAGATGATCCTCCCAATGACAGGCCTTAACAATCATATCGTTAACATAGACTTCCATCTCTTGGTTGATCATGTCATGGAAGAGGGCAGTCATGGCCCATTGATATGTTACCCTTGTGTTCTTAAGACCGAAGGGTTTAACCTTGTAGGAAAATATCCCCCAAGGGGTAGTGAAGGTAGTCTTTTCAAGGTCTTCTACAGACATCTTGATTTGATTATAGCCTGAGAACTCATCCATGAAAGACATCATCTCATGTCCAGTAGTACTATTAATGAGTACGCCAATAAAGGGAAATCATCTTTAGGACTAGCCATGTTTAGGTCTCTATAATCAATGCACATCCGGACCTTGCCATCCTTCTTGGGTATAGGGACGATGTCGGCTAAGCATTTAGGATATTGGACAGACAAAAGAAAGTCGATGTGAAGTTGTTTATGTATTTCTTCTTTAAGGGCTAGGGACCATTCTAGTCGTAGATGCCTAGGCTTTTGTTTGATTGGATGAATTGTAAATGTAATATGTTGTAAATTCCATGAACTATAAAATACATGCAATGTATATACTAGGACATGAGTTGAGTTATGTTAGAGTCTAGGAGGTTCTTGGGTTTAAGCCTCATGAAGATCATCATCAAGCGCCAAGAAGACCTCAAGAGAGTAAATCGGGAGCATACAAGCCAAACTCTCAGAAGGTAAATTAGGTAATGAGAAGTAATCTAGGTGAATCAAGGGTCCAAGGAAGGGTTCTAAAGGTCTTAGGACCTTCCTGAACAATAGAGGGGTGATCCAAAGACTTTTGTAGCATTTCCAAGTCTTTAGAAGGCATTACAGGGGATTTGGATTAATCCAAACTTATTTGGATCGATCCATCAAACCAACAACTCTTGGGTTATAGGTTTAGAGTGTTTTTTGCACTTGGATCGATCTAGGATCGGTCCAAAGTTACGAAAACACTGTATAACGGTCTAAACTTCAAAAATTTGTTTCTAATCAATGGCCAATATCATTTGACCATTTGGGAATGTTCTAATCTAGTGGACTAGCATCATTTTTGTCTAATATAAAAGAGGATGAGCACCCATGAGCAATCTAATGGTTCTTGACAAAAACTCACATACTTTGAAAAGCTCTCTTACTCATCCTTGGTGAATCTTGAGAGGTATAGTTATCTAAAACTCTCTCTACGCTTAGATAGGTAAATCTATATCCAAGACTATTTCATTGCCAGCTCTCCAACCTTACTAAGACATATCTTTTAGAGGAAGGCTACAAAGGTTGTCCAAAAGGGAAACCCAAGAAGAAAAAGTGTGAGATTGTGTGTCACATCTTGCTTAAGGAGGAGCAACCCACCGGTGTTGGCTAAACCAAATTGAGGAGTCAAACAAGAAGTAATTGGGGATCTATAGTCACTTATTGCTTAAGGAGGAGTAACCCCAACTTATGTGCAAGGCAACATCAACCTTTAAGAGGTAAACACTTGCCCTTGTTTTTTTTTATAAAAAGTATTGAGATCATTCTTGCTGGAGACACTAGGATAATTGGCACTACCATCGGAGACACCGGTAGTGTGCACCCATAGCTCTTCTGCTAAAGACACTAGAAGAGTAGGCCATAGATCACACCTGCCAGAGACACCGGGTGTAGCTTGTTTGACAAGTAGATTATGATTTTTATTAATTTTAGCCTGGATTATAATATTATCAATCTTAATAAAATTATTTAGCTCAGTGGTGAGCTTTTGAGAGTGGACGTAGGCTGTTGTGCCGAACCACTATACATCTTGTGTATATTGTGATTGATTGTGATTTACCTTTAATTTTTCATTCTTATTGTCAAGCATTGCACATATTGATCAATCTCATATGCAATACAATTGAACACATTTATATATATGTGCACATTTCAATTATAATCAATTGTTGAGAATAAATTAATTAATTAAAACAAACAATTGAATTTGGGGTAATTGAAAAGAATTTTAAAAATATCCTATTCACCCCCCTCTAGGATCAATATTGGAACCTCACGAATATTTGGGTAAGTGGGAAGCTTGTGTGTAACAAGGTCTATATCTAGACCAGGCATGTCTGCATGAGTCCATGCAAAGATGTCTATGTACTCTCAAAGTAAGTTTAACAGAGCACGCCCTATATCTAAAGCGCTGAGAGTCCTAATTTTTACAATTCTAGGAGTGGCTTCAGACCCAAGATTGATCTCTTGGAGGTCACCTACCAATGAAAGATTCTAGTTTTCTTAATATTCAAAGGCGTCAATCACCTCTTTTGGTAGCATTTCCTCATCATTCCATTCTTCTTGTTCTTGTTTTTAAAAAGAAAGAGTTTTAGTATGCATTTACATAAAAATGGTATTTAATACCTGAGGAGCAATTGAACTTGGAATCAAACTCTAAGTTTCCTACATACCCGATGTTTGTACTGATCACAAGCTTAGTGAAGTTGTTCAGTTGGGATCAAGTTGCGCATAGTTCTAGTCTTGAGGGGTGGAGTAAATTAATATTTTTTGAAAAACAACTGAACTTGAAGTTACTTCTTAGGTTCCTTACATACTTGACTTTTAAGCATAAGTACTTTTAAAAACATTGGTCTGTCAAGATCAAGCTGCATATAGTTCTTTGACTACAAGGATAAAGAAAAAAAAAGACAAGGTTTTTTTTTTCAAAAAAACGACTAGACTTGAAGCTATCTTAGGTTGGCTACATACCCCTTACAATTGTATTGTTCAAATGCTTTAACAGTGTGAATTAGTATGGATCAAGTCTACGTAGTTCTTATTACAAGGTGGTTGTTCAAAAGAAAAAACAAACATTTGAAAACAAGAAATAAAAAGTGGAATGAGTCAGCTCCTCTAGGCTTCTTTCCTCAATCAATTAATTAATCACCTGATCCTCCACTATGGCTTAATTGGTTTGTCTGATTTATTTTTTGGTATCTACGAGCACCCATGTTTTTGGCATGTTGACTTGGTCAAGATCAAGCTCGTTTAGGTCTAGCTCTCCGCTTGTAATGATTGATTACAGTGCTTCCATGATGTCTCTGAGAAGAGAGAGTAGATTTAGGAGAAATGGGTTGTCCTCCTTATGTTCTAAGGTGCTGGGGGTTGAATTTTCCCTGACCTCAAGGATGGATGGCTTAAAGCTAAACATAGGGGCATGTGAAGTAGCCTTAAGATGGTAGACAAAGTGATAACTGATTTTTCGGGGAGGGATAACAATTGGTACTATTTACGCACATTCCGTGCTGAGTTTAGGTGGTACTAATGGGGGTATTGGAGTTTGTGGTTCATTTAGCAAGGTGATGCATGTCTCAAGTAGTTCGGAGCTGGATGCAAAGTGTTAAGCAACCTTGTGGCTGGCCTTCTTCTTTTTGTTCTTCTTGAATTGGTGCTTCATCAAAGGTCTGGACCCTATGCCTACCTTGTGTGACACTCTAATGGCTTTGATGGGGTTCTTCCTCCCCTGAGAAAATTTGCCTAAGTCATTGTCAGAGTCGAATTTCATCTTGGCTATCGTGCAGAACTTTGGTGGAAGTATTTCAGCCTTCCTTTTTAGATTTGCCACCTCTCTCTCTGTATATACAACCTCGAATTGGTATGAGGTAAAAATATTTGGAGCCTACAAGTTTCATACTCCTAGTATTTTCTGCCCTATCATTGTGATTTCATTTGTGTCAACCGGTACTATGATGACTTCATCACCGATGATGAACTTTACTTTCTGGTGGAGAGAGGATGGAATAGCGCTTGCCTGGTGGATCCACAATTTTCCCAACAACTTTGTGAAGGAGAATGGTATGCTCAACACTTGGAACTAAACTTGGAACATTCTCCCTTCTATCACCAGGGGAATGTATACTTCTCTTTGGCCATTATTGACTGAGTTGTCAAAGGCCCTTATGTCACATGGGTTGGGTCTCACAAAATTTGAGGGGGCTCCCAATGTATCCAAGAATCCTTTGTACAGATGTTCATGGCAGACCCATTATCTACCAAAATTAAAGGGATACACATGTCAGAATGGCAAGCCATGATGTAGATAGCTCGGTTGTGCATGGTATCGACCTCGGGGATCTCATCCTCTGGGAATGTTATAACTCGTGGTGTTGATACTCTGGCCACCATGTTCTCCAGTCTGTCAGGTGTGATTGAGGTGTCCACAAAGGACTTTCTAAATATGCCCAAAAACTTCTCTCTATGCCACTCGAATGTCAACAAAAGGTTCAAAATTAAAACTTGTGCTAGTGTCTTGGATAGTTGCTCAATCAAAAATAGGTGAGACTTTCGAATAATTGCTTCAAAAATATAATTCTTTTTCCTTTCTTCTTCTCTGGTTTTCTTCTGTACCTCTATCTTAGCTTCTTCTTCTACCATTTCCTCTTTCCTTTCTTCTTCTCTAGTTTTCTTTTGTACCTCTATTTCAGATTCTTCTTTTACCATTTTCTTTTTCCCTTTCCCTTCTAGATGCAGATATATGACTGGTTTAGACACTATGCCTGACCTGGTGATGAAGATTGTGAGTTCTTTATATTCTTCTTCTGTCAATTTAGGATTTGCTACTTCCTTGACTAAATAACCCAAAGGGACTCTGTTCAACAAATATTATATTATGGTGGGTGGGGGAATATTAATGAGTTGGTAGGGGGATGAAAGGTCGGTGAGTTGTAAATACAGTGATGGTGGTTTAATGATATGAGGGGATGAAAGTGGTTTATACCTTGTTGAACCTTCCTCGTATATATTTGTGTTAGGAGGAAGGACTGTTACTAGGATGGTTGGGGCCATATCCCACATATGTGTAAGCAGATGCTCGTATTCTAGAGGGGGAATAGGCGAAGCGGAGTATTCATTCAAGGTGGATACTTGGTTAGTATCAGGTAAAAAATGGTCTTTTTGGGTTTTGAAATCTTGGTGATGAAATTGGAGGGATTGAACTGGGTGCTAGTAAGACAAATTGTGTTGACCCCTTTAGGTGGTTGATGGTTGAGGAATGGATTCTGGATGATATTTGAATTCGATGGAGGATTTACGAGTGTGGGGTCAAACGATACCTTACCCTCATAAATCAGGTCTTGTATGTCATGTTTCAAACAAAAACACCTATCGATGGTGTGCCCTAAGGATTGGTGGTATTCATAGTGTTCCGCTAAATTGTAGCGGAAGGGCAAGGGATAAGGTGGGGGTCTCTGGTCCAACAACTGTAACAACCACTTTTGACGAGGTACTCCATTATATACTTGTAAGAATAGGGCAACAGGGTGAACTTTCTCTTTTTCTTTTTACTCTGGGTACACCCGAGTATCTTGGTTGGTAGAACTATTGTATCTGAGGAGGAACGATATTCATGGCTACAAGGTAGCTCTAAGTTGGTTGCGGCTGAGGTAGAACTTGACCACTACTCTGACTAGGCCAAGGAACTTCAATGGCTTGGACCATACTAGCCTCTGGTTCGGTGACAGCTACCTTCTTCAGCCTCATGTATAAGCCCTGTTCTGATAGCCAACTCAACCTTTGTGGCATTGTTGACGACCTCATTAAAGTTGCTCTATAAGGCAATTAAGAGCATCAGCTAGTTGGTGGGACCCAACATCCTCAAAAAGGTGAATATCATGTCCTCTTCACACATGGGTGTTTTAGGTTGGAGGTTCTCAATCTCTATATATAAGCAAAGTCCCTGATAGTCTCCCCTGTGAGGGGCTTCATTCCTTCTACCTATTCCCTGGTTGGCAACATCTTAAGGTTGAACCTGTAGTGGTTAAGGAATGATCGCATCAAAGCTCTCCATGTGCTAATATTGCTCTTTTCCTAGCTTGCTATCCATTTCCCTACATTCTTCACTAAGCTCTAAACAAACATCTGCACTACGATACACTCATTATGCCCCCATTAGAACATGGCATTATAGTACATGTGTAGGTGCATCCTTGGGTAGGTGGTACCATCATACTTCTCGACATTAGGCATTTAGAAATTTGGCGGTAGTGTGCCTCCAAGGTGGATACAGAGATCCTTGAAATCCATAAACACGGGGAACTGCCCCGTTCATTAGTTCCACTTCCGTTGAACTTAGCCAACCTCGTACTGGTCTCATCCTCTTTGGGAGGGATAACAACTTCTTTCCTTTTCCTACTTAATACTGATGGCCCATACTATTCCTCTAATTTGAACATTGAGTGATGCTCAAGTTATATGTGTGTGGTAGTCTAAAGTAGGGCGATGACATAAATGGGACCCTGCTTGTAGGACTCACCTTTAAAGTGGGGCAATGACATATAGATGGGGCCTTGTTGGTAGGATTGACCAAAAGGTGAGTCCTCTTTAAAAGTACTAGAAGATGGTGGTTCAAAGACTATGCCATGGCCATGAGGCCCTACCTACCTTAGCAAATATTCATACATCACCTTCTCAAACTCAGTGACTGTAGAGATTTGAGGTTGCTCTTTGGTGCTAGGTTGGTTGTGGGGTGGTAGAAAAGTTTGGGATGGTGAGGAGGAAAAACCATGTGTAGGGGTGGCTATCTAACCATGTCGGGACATGAAGTCCCCCATCATTCTCTCGATCTCGGACTTATACCTCTCTGAGAGGATGTCTTCAAGATCCATCCGGTTGGGAGGTGGGTTTCCTGATGACACCTCTGAATGGGTAGAAGATGTGGCACTTGTTGTAGGCGGAGGAGTCAACTTGTCGGCCATGGTTTCACTAAGTTGGGTCTTCTTCTATTGTCGAGTCTCTGAGGCAACTATTGTAGCTTGTCTAACTTGCTATGAGAAAGAGATTCATTATTATTTTTGCAATCTTCATTCTTTACATTCATTCATATTTAATAACCAGATATTTTTAACAAGTGCATATGTCATACAAGTGAATTCATGTTCCTTTATTAACAACAAGATTTTTGGAAACAAAACTTTGTACGTGTATATATATATATCATAAATGGTTACAAAAGAGACGGGGTACTTTCCCTATTACAAAAGGATATGGACAACAAGAAATAAACAAAGGATCAAGAACTCTTGGTGGGGGTGGCGGAGGTGGCACTAGTTCATAGCCTAAAGAGAAGATTTGCTTTCTCAGCTCGTGAACCCATGACTGTATCCATTGATCCTATATGAAGGCCTTGCCATTGCTGTGCCTCATCTCAACTCCTAAATTATCATGGGAGGTCCTATTATCATTAATCTCACTCTTCAGGGAGTGGATGAGCTCGGATTAGGTCTCACTCCAACGTTGAATACAATCACGCAAGATCTTGGCCTCTGTATGGAAATGTGACTCCGCCTCTAAGGTAGCTTTGGTTTGGGCATGTAAGGTCCGCTCTTCGGCTAGGTCTAATAGAGCTTGCTTGTGTTCCATGTAAGTGTGAGAAGGCTTTGCCTGTGACGTAGGTGATGACTCATTGCATGGCCTCTTGTTCAAGGAAGCAACCTGATAGGGGTGTTGGGCTGTACAAGAGGCCTATGAAGGAGATAATGCTCATAAGATGATGACATGGCTTGCACTTTTGCATATATAAGTGGCAATATTGAGTACAATCAGACAAGATCTCGACCTCTGTACCCAGATGTGATTCAGCCTCTAAAGCAGCCTTGGTTTGGGCATGTAAGGTCCACTCTTTGGCTAGGTCTAGTAGAGCTTGCTCGTGTTCCATCTAAGTGTGAGAAGGCTTTACTTGTGATGTAGGTGATGACTCATTGCTTGGCCTCTTGTTTAAGGAAGTGACCCGATAGGAGTGTCAGGCTGTACAGGAGGTTTTTGAAGAAGATAATGCTCGTAAGATGATGACATGGCTTGCACTTTTGCAGATACAAGTGGTAAATGTCAAGTAGCTTTAGTATGTGAGTTGCCCTATAAGGTGGTCAAGAGAGACTGTATGTAAGTAAGTGTATGATGATCAAGCTTAACTATGTCCTGAAAGACTGTAGGGAAGTTAAAGAGAGGGTAAATTATTGAAGGACATGTATAGATACATAGGGAGTGCTCTAAACCACTATAATGACCATGTATATATGAACTTCGGTGAATAGATGTGGGTAGTGTGCTTTGTGCCACTTGACCCACTAACTGACATGTTCAGGAAGCACACTGGACAGTAGACTCTGATAGTTAGATGTCGTGGCTTTGATTGGCAAAGGCCAATTATTGACATGTACCTATACTAGAGTCAAATCATGAGATACATAAGTTAGAAAAGATGACAAAGTAGTCACATGTTCTGTTCATGATCATGTCGAGCACAATGAGAGAGACTAGAAATAGTCTTGGATATGATCATGTGCTAGGGTCTTCTTCTGTAAATGTTGTCCCAAGATGTCGAGAAGGATGCAGTTGATATGATGACGGCTGTGTGACAATAAAAGTTGCCCTAGGACAACCAAGGTGAATGCTCTAAATTTAGTCAGGTCTACAAAATCACCAACATTCTTCAAACTTCTCTCCAATAAGAGGTTGAAAGGACAAGGTATATATATTCCCTTGAAGCTTCTTTAGGTAGGGAAGTTTTGTAGATGCCTAATGCATGGAAGTCTTTGAAGTAGCTAGGTTTGTGGGTTAAGATCACAGCATTGATGCCAAGGCAATGTTCCCAATTCAAGAAAGACTTGAATTCTTCGATAATGGGTGTGAGCTCTTGTTCTCTAAAGCTCAAACCATATGTGAAGGGTCATAAAATGAAATGTCTGCCTTTAATAGTGGCCATCCAAATTGATTTGTGCTAGTGTCAATGTTGCTCTAAGCCGACTTTGGTTCCTCCAAATTCTCATTCCTTGGGAGAAAGGGTAATTAGGGCATTTGAAAATTTTGTGGATGTCGTGGAATATGAATCCAAGCATACAAGCCTTTGATCCATGTATGTAGACATGAATATGAACAAAGGGTTAAAGAAGTCATTTTACAATTGAAAGCAAATTTCTACAAAAATAAAACGTGACGCCTGAATTTTGATCTAATGCCTGAATTTAATTCCATTAAAATTCAGGCATTGAGAGCATAATCAGGCATTGGAATAGTTATAGATAAAAATGCCTAATGCCTGAATTTGGTGTCAATGCCTAAATTTAATTTAATTAAAATTCAGGCGTTGAGAGTATGATTAGGCGTTGTGAGCAGTTACTATACAAAATACTTAATGCTTAAATTTAATTATATTAAAACTCAGGCATTGAGAGCACAATTAGATGTTGAGAGCAGATTCAAGTTTTAAATGGCCCATAAACGTGCCTTTGTCCATTACGTTGTCGTTCTCAAACTTTCAGTTACAAACCAAGAGAAAAAATTTTAAGAAGCCTTCCTCTTCTTCCTGATTTCCAATTTTCTGAAAAATTTTCCTCAACATTGTGTCAAGGTGCATCAAGCCAACATTTTCCACTTCTCTCTGCACAAGAGACGACCTTGTGGAAGAATCCGGCGGCAAACGAGGTAAATTTAATTTAAAGATTCATTTTGTCATTTTTAGATAAGTTCTTCAAGTTTTTAAAGATTTTTTGTTAAGATTTCGTAAGTTCCTTTTGATTTTTGCAAACTTGTTGGATTTTCTTTAATTTTTCAATGTTAAAATGATTTTTAAAAGATGATTTTTAAAAAATGATTTTTATTAATTTGTATTTTGGAATAGTTTAGAATGTTTATGGTGTTTTTAAAGAATTTTTAAACGAAAATGTTTCACCTGATGCTTAAATTTTTAAGCCCTAAATTATAGGCATAACGCCTAAATTTTCAACCTTTAAAAATTAGGTGCTAGATGGAAATTTAGGCATTGGAAAAACTTCAGGAATTTGGACTAAAATACAGGCATTAAGCCAAAATTCGGGTGTTAGGCCAAAAATTTAGGCATTAAGCCAAAAATTTAGGCGTTAGGCCAAAAATTCAAGTGTTAGGCTTATACCATAATTTTTAATTTTAGTGTTTTCTTGTTTTCTTTTATTTTATCATTATTTAACTTATTTATTATGTATTTTATGTGTAGATTAGGGGAAAAGTAGAGGCATGGATCTTGGTCAGGGGTTAAGGCCTTGTGGGAGCTCATATACTCTACGATCTAGGACAGAGTGCGAGACTTAGGCTTTGGGCCTTTTCTAAGCTTGCCCGTATTGAAGGCAGACAAAGCTCTAATGATGGGGCTCATTGAGAGATAGTCGCCAATCAATCGGATTTTCCACCTACCCATGGGAGTGATTGACATGCCTCCCATTGATTTTTTTTATGATGACAGGGCTTTTGATGGACAACACACCCCCCTCCGTATACTGATGATGCCGATGTGGATTTAGTGACATCCTACTTAGGGCCGCAGCTAGTGGAGTATTATAAGGGTACCAAGGGTTTCCTTACCTCATGGTTTGAGAAGAACTATGTGTGAGCCACTAATGAGAGTACTGAGGCTGATATAGACTACTCCACTTGCACCTTCCTCGTCTGCATGCTGACCCGCTCTATCTTTTGCGGGAAGAGTGACCGGATATATTTCCATTTACTACTGGCATTGGGGGACTTGGCCATGGTAAGCACACATAGTTAAGGTAGATCTTCCTTCAAGTGGATGTACGCCAATATGAGTGAGATCTCAGCTGGACAGGGCCCACATGCCTTCCTTTGTGAGGTATAACTTTATTTTATCTCAATTACTTCCATTTATTTTTTACTTCCCTTTTCATATGTATGCTTTTAACATTTTGATTTTCTTTTTGCAGGTGGTGCTACGAGCACTTCCCTCCATTGGCTCCCTCATAGAGGAGCGAAGAGGTGTTTCCCTTTCCTTGCATAGCAAGGGAGAAGGTCTCGAACACCCATCACAAGGTTTACAAGTTCATCTCTATCTTCTGACGGGATTTAGACCTCTTGACAGCCGCTCAGGTAAGTATAAAAATTGGTTTTCTTTATCTAATTATTTATTTTACTTTGAAAAGTATGTTCTAAATTTTATGTGTTTTGTGCAGGTTAAGTGGCGCCTTTGCGCCAAGTGGGTCTTAGAAAGGGACATTGCTCTTACCCAGACCTTAGCCTAGACCTGGTCCCATTAAAGAACTGTACTAATAGCCATTGATGAGATTAACATGTACCTCAGGGAGAAGTGTTGGCGTTAGGTAGGCACGGAGTGGAGGATTTTGTGGTGCCACTCTCTCCCCTTTGGGTTATTGACATTGAAGATGAGGCAGGGAGAGGTAAGATAGGCATTGATGCCTCGACCTTCTAGGAGTGGGGTAGGGATTATAATGAGTGGTGGGTCTCTCAATCTTGTTGGCCTTTCGGTGGCTCCATGTCATGCCCCAAAACCACACACTAATGGGACCACGAATTTCAAGGTGTAACAATAAACTTCCAAAACCATTCACTTATAACCTCGATGTTTATGCCATTTTTTCTAAAATATATATACATTCCATCATGTTTATTCATTTGCAGCAGAAGACTTTTAACATTAAGACATTATTATCACAACCACCAATTTAAAGACCCACACCAATATACCCACAAGTCTGTCCAACATGTCTAACATTAATTTATTAAATTAAATAATCAAACCACCATGAAATAATTATGTCTCTGAAATAAAAGTGTTGATTTCAATTGAAATAAATCAAAATATAAATGCTGAAAATAAATAAGTCTATTTCCAATAAATAGAAATAAAACTAAACTAAACAATGTAAATAAAACTAAGTAAATCATGATCTCATAGTGGTTTATCTATCACTCTTCATTAGAAGTACCTATGAGATCTATTCTTCTTTGGAAAAACAGGTTCCATCAGGACAAAGTAAACACAACACATACCTAATAACAATAGAATGTGATGGGTCAGACAAAGCATGATTTGTTTTAAATTTAAAAATTATAAAAAATTAAAACAATAAGAGCAATATCAATAAACTAATGTATCTATCGTTTAATAACCATAACAATATTAGAAAATAAAGAATTATCTTATATTTAACAACAATAAATTTCATGTCTAATTATATTGCCCTTTAAGTCATTCATATCTTCTCTTTTACTCACTAGTTCTCTTGATTCAATGTGTTTCACTATGTTCTTTTCAATGTCCACTATGTTTCAATTATATTCTTTCTTTAACTTTAGGTTTCCACTTATCCAATAATGATGAGTTCAATAATAGACTTGTTTCACTTATGTTTTGTCACCCGGTGATTGGGTACCAATAGCCAATATTCACCATTATTTTGTTACCCAGTGACCAGATACCAATGTTGCACATATTGTTAATCTTAGTGCTAAGGGCACGAAAATATGCATATATCAAACCTAGTGCAAGGTTCCATCAATATGCCTCTTGATGGTAAGGGGTCCATGTAATCTAATGAGTTCAATAT
>JAOXJP010040333.1:0-16427 GCA_025762735.1 Platanus orientalis
TAACCTTGATTGTAATGCAATTCAATCTTAATAAAATTTTAGTAGCTCCGTTGTGAGCTTTGAGAGTGGATGTAGGCTCGAGTGCCGAACCACTATAAACATTGTGTTGTGTTTGCTTATGGTGTGAATTGTCTCTTTTTTTTTATATTTACATGACATGTATATTATTTTTCAAATGATATTTCATATTTGCTATTAAGTAGGAATTTTAATTAATTGAAAGATTAAAATTAAGAATTGCCATTGACTTGCACTTGTAACAATTGAAGTCTATTTTGGTGTGCACTAAATTCCAAAATCTAAAATAATATCTAAATTGGAATTTTAAGTGGGGTTAATTAAAAGAATTTTTATAAATCCTATTCACCTCTAGGATAAAATCGAACTTTCATATATAACACTAGTGGCATCTACATTACATTAGTGGGTTACATACAAGACCCTCCATTACGGTCTGCTAGAATTATCCGTTTACCAATGACACCCTAGAAACGTACATACTTTCGTAATGTGTTAACCAAGTTCAGGCGACAAGCTTTTCCTTGTCATTGAGCCATATATTTCGAGGCATTTCTACCAGGCTTTGAGGTCTCATTGTTCGCCACCTTCTCAAATGAAAGCTATCAATGCCCATAGCGTCATTTGTTTAAGTTCATGATATCATGTAGAGAGATAATGCACAATAACAACTTGCTATTGAGACTGTTCCCACTCTCCTTGGACGGTCCACCATTGGATTGGTAGATTGACAAGTTGCCACAAAGTATACCTTCTTGGGGTCCATGAGTTCATGAGGCTGGGCACAGAGCCCTACAATCCTTGGAATACAGATCCCCTGAGACAACCTCCTCAATAACAAACATATGAAGATTTTGATGGTGCCCTTGATCAAATCATTGCCTAGTTATTGGACTCCCGACAGTTTGGCAAAACAAGGCAACCTATCAGACACAAGGTATACCTTACCTAATTCCTAGAGGAATGCTAGCTTCCTCCGCTCAAACTATACATAGGGGATGGGGACCCTCATTTCCACACCAATGGTTTCTTGCAAGAAACTGGTTTGCTAGCCACTGCCCATGATCTATTGGTGCGGCTCTTTCCGATTTTCTTGGACTCACATGCTTTTGATTGGTACTTGATGCTACCATCATGCTATGTTTCTTCATGGCCAATGCTCATTGATCGTTTCTATTACCGACAAAGGGCATACAGACACGACCTTTAATACATATAGAGTGTGATACATTTCCTACCTCAAGACCAATGGGATGTTGACATAGACGCCAATGACTCCTCGACTTCGGCTGATGAAGATGACAATGATCTAAACCTATGGTAGACCTGACGCCGTGATTTAGATCTGTAAGATATGCCACCCTTGGTCATTGACTCAGATGGCTCTAGTGATGATGATTCTAGTTTTGCCTTTGCATCTTAGGATTTCTCTGAGGATGAAATGTTTGGTAACTCGTAAATAGAGGCTTGCAACGCTACCAAACTTAAAATCACTACCCCGGTAGGGAGATGTCAACCACACTCTTGGTATGTCAACCAGGTCAAGTTGTGATCTAGGAAATAGATTCCACCACAAGGCCCTACAACAAATTAACAAGCTGATGCAATGAAAAATGCGGCTATGGAAGCTAAACACAATAAGGCTATCAAGAAGAAAGAAAACCCTATCTCATATGATGTGATGACACATCTTAAAAAGATCCCATCATTGTTAACTATTTATGATGCCCTCTGTATCTCACCAGAGCTTAAGGCTTCTATGATTTATGCACTAACTCACCTAAATGAGTTTGCCGTAAATGATGAAATCGCCCGAGCTTCATGGAAAACCACAACAAGGGAAGGGTGGTGCATGCCTATAGTAACTCTCGAAGACACTGATCGGTATTCCGATGACCCTCACCATAATAGACCGTTATTCATTAACGGTTCTATTGATAATCAACCTGTGTCGAGAGTAATGATCGACAATGGTTCAACAGTCAACATACTTTCGGATAAATCTCTGGACTATTTGGGAGTAGATCTGTCTCATCTCAGGCCAAATACACTTGTCATCCAAGGTTTTAATTTGAACGAATAGTGCCTTCTCGGGTTTGTCAGGATGAGGACAAGGTTCAGCCCTATAGAAGATTAGACCACCTTCTACATAATCGATGGAGATATTACTTACAATGCCCTCATAGGTTGGCCATGAATGCATAAGTTCTAGGTGGTCCCCTCAACGTATCACCAGTGCATTAAGTACCCCTGGAAAGATACCCAGGGCACCATAATAGTTGATAGTAATCCCTTCCAAATGGTGGATGCTTACTTCACTGATGCCACATACTATCAAAAGACTGATCCCTAGGAAATCCTAGCGAGGAATAATGAAAGTAGATTCAAAACTTAGAAGCTTAAGGTAAAGCATGACATCAAAATGGTCATGGACAAATCTGCGTTGTTACCAGATTCAGTAGCATGGGATTTTGTCCTCCTACTAGCACATCTGTTAGGAGCACAGGTTAATCTTTATCGGATACCATCCATTTTCCTACCTGAAGGCCCTATCCCATCTATTGACCATTTAGGTCCAACATCAGAGAAAGAACTCAAAAACCTAGACAGTCTATTGCCAAATATGAAATTAGCTCATCAACTGCTCTAGAACTCAGGTTTCGACTAACAAGAGAAATGGAAGAATTCTTACAAGGGCAAGGAAGTTTTAATGCAACAGTTTGAGCATTTAGTCTTCTACTCCAAGAATAAAGATGATATAAAAGGGTTAGGTAGAAAACCCATAAAGTTGAAAGTTTCTTCACATGCAATAACGGCACATGGGATTGACTTGCTAGAAGACGCTCCCTTTGAATGTCTATTTGCAGAAGCACAGCTGTCGCCCTCTAAAATTTTTATCATGGAATCAGTAATGCTTGCTCCTCCAGAACTTGAAGATGGGGGTCAAGCAACGGTAGACTACCTGATCGAAGTAAACTTAGGAATGAAGAAAGACTTCTGTCCTACTTTCATCAGTGCATGTCTTTCCTTAGAAGAATAGACATAGTATTTAGAGTTTCTAAGATAGAACCGTGAAGTGTTTGCTTAGAATTATTCTGAAATGCCAAGACTGGATCCCAACGTGGTTGTTCATTGCCACGCCATCGACCCATCCCAGTGACCCATTAAACAACATCCTCGTAAGGCCATGCATGATATCGCCGATAAAATAGAGGGTAAAGTGAAAAAGCTGCTTAAAGCTAGGTTCATTCATGAGGTCCGATATTCAAAATGGTTCACTAATATTGTGCTTGTAAAAAAAAAGAATGGTCAAATCAGGGTGTGTATTGACTATAGGGATCTCAATAGTGCATGCCCAAAGGATAACTTCCCTCTACCACTCACAGAGCGATTGGTAGATGCCACAACGGGTATGAAGCTCTCTTTCATGGATGGTTATTCAGGATATAATCAGATCTAAATGACTCTAGAGGATGAAGAGGCTACCGCATTTTGTATGCCGATTTGGATATTCGGTTATAGGGTCATGCCCTTCATTCTAAAGAATTTCGATGCCACTTACCAGAGGGCAATGACCTATCTATTTAAGGACCTGTTACATGATGCGGTCGAGTTCTATGTCAATGAGTTGGTCATAAAAATAAAACTCAGGCAACACCACATCGCTGATCTAGACCGGGTCTTTCAACAGCTTCGTCATTATTATCTGAAAATGAATACTCTCTAATGTACTTTTGGTGTATCATCAGGGAGATTCCTTGGATTTCTCGTTCGACATAGGAGAATCGAGATAGATCCTAAGAAAATTACAGCCATAATAGAAATGCCAACACCAAGGAACATTTATGAACTTAAGAAATTATAGGGGAGGCTTGCATATATTCGGAGATTCATTTCAAATCTTTCAGGGTGTTGCTAGCCTTTCTCATGAGTAATGAAGAAGGGAGCTCCTTTCATATGGGACCAAGCCTGTCAAAATGATTTCGACAGTATAAAACAATACTTGTTGAATCCACCAGTACTAATGAGCCCCACCCTGGGTAGGCTATTGTTGTTTTATGTGGCAGCCATGGAATCATCTCTTGGGGCATTGCTGGCCCAACACAATAAGGAAGGCAAGGAACATGCTTTGTATTACCTCAGCAGGACAATGGTAGGCGTTAAGCTAAACTATTCTCTCATTGAAAAGATCTGTTTGGCTTTGGTGTTTGCGCAATAAAATCTGAGACATTATCTCCTCACTACATTGGTACACCTTATATTAAGGGCTGACCCATTAAAATATATCATGAGCCATCCCTTAGTACAAGGGCGCATTGCCAAGTGGACTGTTCCGCTCTTAGAGTTCGACATTCACTATATCTCACAATGTGTAATTAAAGGACAAGCACTAGCAGATTTCTTAGCCGCACATCTAGTAACTGAGAATTCACCCCTTTAAATGGAATTGCTATAAGAGAATGTCATGCAAGTCCAGATAAATAAAGATTAGGAAATTTTTTTTTACGGAGCATCTCGAGGTCCTTCGGTTACCACAGGAGACAATACAGACAAGTCTTCAAGGATTGGCATCATTTTTGTCACCCTAGACAATGGCATCATCATGCACTGCCTTACACTGATGGAAGGATGCTCGAACAATGAAACTGAGTATAAAGCACTGATCGCAGACCTTGAACTGGCCTTGAAAATCCCTATAGATGACCTCACTGTTTATAGAGATTTAGAGCTCGTCATTCGTCAGATGAACGGTCTTTACCATATTAAAAAGTCGAGCCTCACACCTTATTTTCAAAGGGCTAAAGACTTGTCCAGGTTGTTTAGGCGCTTATAGATAAAGCATGTTAGAAGGGATCATAATGAACAAGCCGATGCATTGGCCAGCTTGGCAACATCTCTAACACATCCATGGGATGATTATCTCATCATTCACAGTGGAGAAAGAAGAGTTGTGTCCTTGTTGGCCTCAACTATAGAAGAAGATGCCCTCCTTGTCTGCAACACCGAACTACCCAAGTATGATGCACATAGTATAAATGGTAAACCAACCACAGAAGAGGAAGATTGGCGCGAACCATTAATCCAACACCTCATGGATAGAGTAGAGCTATCTGACCTTATCAAGCAAGCGGAAATAAGATGACGCGCTACTCGATTTACTTTACAGCGTAATCAACTATATAGGAGGTCACTTGACGACATATTATTACGTTGTTTGTCTACCGATGAGGCCAATATTGTGATGAATGAAGTGTATGCCGGCATGTGTGACGAACATCAGAGTGGTCCTAAGCTTCAATACCAACTAAAAAGACTTAGCTACTATTGGCCAACAATGGTGGTCTATTGTATTGAATATGCCAAAAGATACTGTGTTTGCCAACTGCATAATGATTACAGCCATGCGCCCACCAAATCGTTGCACACAACTTCTTATTCATGGCCATTTTTCAAATGGGGAATGGATATAGTGGGACCCATTACTCTGACTTCTTCCAAAGGGCACTGCTACATTCTGGCTGCAATAGATTATTTCTCCAAGTGGGCAGAGGCTGTTGCCCTGAGAGAGATTAAAGCTTCTGACATTGTCTAGTTCATTAAAGTTCACTTCATATATAGGGTTTGGTGTCCCTGACCATATAATTATAGACAATGGGCAGCCATTTATGAGTTCACCCCTGTACCGACTCATGGCAAAATACAATATAAACCTAGAGCACTCTTCATGATATTATCCCTAAGCTAACGGTTTAACGGAAGCTTTCAACAAAACCTTCTACAAGATCATCAAGAAAATGGTGGCTAGGTATAAGAAGGACTGGCATGAGTGCTTACTAGAAGCACTCTAGGTATATCGTTCTACCTTTCATACACCCACACAAGTAACCCCATACTCCTTGGTGTTTGGAGTAAAGGTAGTTCTTCCAGTCGAAATCCATATTCCATCTTTAAAGGTTGCAATACATGATAGCTTGATAGAAGCAGATGCCACCAATATTCAACTTTCAGAACTTGAAACCCTTGATGAATCCAGGCTTGCCGCACAACAATAGTTATAATTATATCAAGCATGCATGGCCAGGGCTTACAACAAGAAAGTTAAGCTTCATTCCTTTACCAAAGGTGAGCTTGTCCTTCTTGCGAGATCGCCACTTGATCCCACAAAAAGAAAAGAGGATAAATTTGCCTCTAAAGGGGACAATCCATATACCATCTTAAAAGCTTATCCTAACAGCTCATATTTGCTTCGTGATGTGGAGGGCAACTAAATCCTCCCAGTTACTAATGCCAGATTCTTAAAGAAATATTACCCTTAGAACGACCCATAATGGCCTTCAAGGAACTACGTCGGTTTAATCCTGTTATATATAGGTACGTAGGCAGTTTGGGTTTCTATCTCCTCTAGATACAACCACATCTCCTTCACACAAAAACAACTGAAAAAAATCAAATCAATCACTGTTGATCTCATTAAAAACCAGCAATGGTAATGAGATGCAAAAAGTCGATAACCCCTAGTCTAAGGTTAAGGGATCCTAAGGGAAAAAAAGGGAAACATGTATTTTACGTGTGATGGAAAGGGTATGGCGAAAACCTGTATGGGCACCAAAAGTAAAACAATCCATTCACGGTAAGACTAAATTCTCGTTGATCACATTGAAAACTAGCAATGGCAATGGGATGCAAAAATTAGGCGAACCCTAGTCCTAGTAGGCAACCATTAGGAGCAAAAAAGAGACAAAATACCTAAAATTCTATAATCAAACTACGACCGGGCTTGATCGTGTTCTAGGATATGTAGGTAGCCCATCATAACAAGACAAGTGTAGCCCTATCATCACCCACTCCACATTCTCTTTAGAATGATATCATTCCATTCTATAACTACATGATACATTTTTCAAAGGAGGGAAGAGGAGAATATAACTTTTAAAAATTTGGAAGGCACGTAAATTGACATAACTTCTGACACATGCACATAAATTGACATAACTTTTGACACATAAATTTTAACAAAATTGAAGGCACACAAATATGGATGAAAATTAAAATTTTTACTAATATAAGATGCTGCGACAACAAAGGGCATTCCGCCCTACCCCCTACACTACATTTTCAACCTCTTGCTGTGTTAAGGCTACTAAAACCTAAGAGTTTGACATGCAACAAAGGCAACACTTCTGCATTCACCTCTAGAGTATCGTTTGCCGCATTGACATTTGACTATACCGTGTTCAGGTTATAAATAGCCTCTCTAGATCAAGTTTTCATTGTTTTATGCTCTTTATATGCATTATATGAACACTTTATTCGATATTCCTCTATAAATAGGATATCATATCCATGGAGGATGTTGAGGCACCATTGTATTCTAGAGAATTGAGGAAGAACGTGTATGGAGAAAAGGGTAAGGGGTAGACAGAATATCTGTTTACGAGAGAAGAACTTACGAAAAATATTATTGAAATTATAAAGGTTAATCTAGATTGAAAAAGGGCAAGCATCATTACTATCACAAGGTAGAGCACTTTAGACGAGATTGTTTAAAGCTCAAAGAGAAAAGGGAGAAGGAAGTTGCTGACATCACAGAAGAAAATTCTTCTGATGGTTTTAAAAATATTTTGTCAATTAATCATTGTAATTTATGTATAAATGAGGAATGGTTACTTAACTTGGGTTCCTCCTACCATATATGTGTAAATCAAGATTGGCTTACAACCTACAGAGCAATAAATGACAATATAGTTTTAATGGGGAATAATGTGTCTTATAAGACTATAGGGATTAGAACAGTTTAGATCAAGATACATAATGGGAATGTTAGCCCCCCTTAACTAATGTTTGGCACATATCAAAATTGAAGAAAACTTTATTTCTTTGGGCATTCTTTACTCCAATGGTTATAGGTGTATAGCTAAAGGTGAAGTTATAAGGGTGTTGAAAGGTGCTTTAGTGGTTATGAAGGGACAACTGAATGGTAATATATATGTGCTTAAGGGAAACACGATTTTAAATGCAACTGTGGTATCATCATTGACTGATGTAAATTTTGATATTACCTATTTATGGCATATGAGGTTAGGTCATATGAGTGAAAGGAGTATGATAGAGTTGAACAAGGAATGCATGTTATATGGTCAAAGACCATGGAAGTAAAATTTATGGGAGCATTATATCTTCGGGAAGTAGTGAAGGGTGAAATTTAGTTCGGCTATACACAAAACCAAGAGTACAGTGGATTACATTCACTATGATTTTCAGGTTGCTTCAAAGGGTGGTTATCGTTATTTGTTGACTTTCATTAATAATTACTCAAAGAAGGTCTAAGTATTTAATTTAAAGCATAAGCATAAAGTCATTCTCAATTTCAAGTGATGGAAGGTTATGATTAATAAGCAAATAGATAAGAAGATCAAAAGACTGAGAATTGACAATGGTTTGGAGTTTTATTCATGTAAGTTTGACATATTCTACAAGGATGAGGAGATTGTGAGGCATAACATAGTTAGACACACGTCCCAGCATAAGGGTGTGATAGAATGCATGAACAAGACACTCTTTGTGAGAGCTCATTGTATGCTCTCTAATGCTGGATTTGGAAAAGAATTTTGGGTTAAGGTAGTTTTCTACAACTTGCTATTTAGTGAATAAGTCTCCATTGACTACTATTGAGTGTAAGGCACGTAAAGATGTATGGTTTGGCACTCCTACCAATTACTCTAGGTTGAGGATCTTTGGTTATCTTACTTACGCTCATGTTAATGAAAGTAAGCTCGAACCTAGTGTAGAAACCCAAAAGTGTGCGCGAATGTCAATATAATATGACACTCACTGCACTCTTTTCGGGAAATAAAAATTCATATCCTCATTCACTTGCAATCAAGGGATTTCAAGTATTCGCTCTCACCCTAAAAGTGTACGCGAATGAACTATTCACACTAGTGCATTGTGAAAACCAGAAACTAAAATCTGGGGTTATCTCTTCCTGGGGTGGTTATTTTGGATAGCCACGATTCCTGTGAGTCCCCTAACTATCTAGAAGATGAAAGAAGGTTGATTCTCGCATAGAATAATCACCTAAATTCTTGGGATAAGATTTGAAGAATCCTATCCCAACCGAAATGATATGAAAAGATAGAGTTCTTCTTAAACAAAGACTCTTCTCTAAACTCGTCTCTGGTGCTTAAAAATACAACATGCACACATGGAGAATGAGAGGATGAAGAATATAGAGAGAGATAGATAAATAGAGAAAGAATTTAGAAGTTGAAGAAACATTGAAGATTCATCATAAGGCAAGCTACGCTCACCCATTGAAGGTGTATAAGTTACCTCTCTTCCAAAAGAGGAGGAGGCATGTCTATTATACTTCTGCCATCTCCCTGATGAAGACATCATAGGAAGCTTAAGGATGATTTAAATCATAAATAGGTAAACCTACTGATGTATGAACAAGTGCAGCCATATATATATATATATATCAAATTCTCTTCTCCCCTATTATTCTCTACGTTCCTGCTACTCTATACAAGCTAGAAACTTAAAGTTAATTAGAGATTGACTATGCTAAACGGTTGTAATTAACAAGTCTCACAGACCTGGAGTTTTAGTTCTCCACATATAAAATAATAAACTAGCTTCTAAAATGGTTAGGTAATTTGTTCAACGAATTTCGCCTCATACAAAGGCTCGAAATTTGGTGTTACACCTAGAGCTTAGAAGTGTAATCTTTTAAGTAATGAATCTAGGGTGAAGGAGTACAAATTGTGGCTTTCTAATCTTAGGTCATCCAAGTTTCTGATTAGTACAGATGTTACTTTTGATGAGTCTTCTCTACTAAACCAAAAAATGAGAATGTTGATGTAAATAGAGATCATTGTGTCAGTGAGTAGGTGGAGATTGAGTGTGATATCACATGGAAGAAGTAAGATGGAACTCTAGTTCAGTCCATTAAAGAAGAGGAGAAAGATCCTACTGAGGATGAGGATGCACAAGAGGAGTAGCAGTATACTATCGCTACTAGAAAATAGAGGCGGGAGATTAGACTACCTTAGAGGTATAGTAGCTATGTAGAGATGGTTTCTTATTCATTATCTGTGGCAAAGATTGTTGAGTGTCAAGAGCCCTTCACATATTGTAAAGTTGTCACAAGCAATGAGTCTACATAATAGGTAGTTCCTATGAATGAGAAAATTAAATCTCTCCATAAGAATAAGACTTGGGAACTAGTAAAATTGCCTATGAGAAAGAAAATTGTTGGTTGTAAATGGGTTTACAAGAGGAAAGAAGGAAGACCAAGTGTTGATGATGTAAATTACAAGGTACACTTGGTTACAATGGACTATGATAAAAAAGAAGATATGAACTTCTATGAAATATTCTCATTAGTTGTGAAGTATAGTTTTATATGTGTGTTGCTTACCATGGTGGCTATGCTTGACTTAAAGCTAATGTAACTTGATGTTAAGAGGGTGTTTTTGTATGGTGAATTTGAAAAATAGATTTACATGCATTAGTTAGAGGGGTTCATCATCTTAAGTAAAAATGATTATGTTTGCTTGTTGAAAAAGTTTTTATATGGTCTGAAACAATTGCATAGGCAGTGGTACAAGTGATTTGATACTTTCATGTTTGCACATAATTTCTCCAGGAGTCAGTATGATAGTTGTGTTTACTTTAAATAGCTTTCAAATGGTTCTTTGGTGTACTTGTTAATATATGTTGATAACACGCTTATTGTTGGTAATGACATATCTAAAATCAACAGGTTAAAGACTCAACTTAGTGGTAAGTTTGAAATGAAAGATTTAAGAGCAATAATGAAGATTTTAGGCATGAAATTCGGATGGATGGAAGGAAGGAAAGTTATACTTGTCTTAAAAGAACTTCTTTGAGAAAGAATTTGAATGCTTTAGAATGCAAGATTCTAAACCTATGGGTACTCCACTTGAAAATCACTTTAAACTTAATTTTTGTAGACTTGTCACCACAAACTGAGGGGAGGAATACATGTCTCACGTTTCGTATGCTAATGCAGTTGGGAGTCACACTGTGGTATAGTTTGTACTCGTTCTAACATTTCACATATTCTTAGTGTTTTGAGTATTTATATAGAACATCTAGGGAAGGCACATTGGCATGTAGTGAAATTGATACTTCAGAGAGGTACTACAAACATTGGACAGGTGTTTGACAAAATATGTGAACTTGATGGTTGTGCAGTTGGAATTGTGGATTTTGATTATGCAGGTGACCATGACAAGAGATCTCCAATAGGTTATGTCTTCGCTCTCTCTAATTGCATAGTAAATTGGAAAGCAATATTATAGAATACAGTTGCTTTGTCAACCACTAAAGCATAGTATATGGCGATGACTGAGGTAGTAAAGGTGGCTATTTGGTTAAGAGGCTCATTTGGAAAGTTAGACCTAGAACAAAGCCTGTTTGTTGTGCATTGTAACAATCAAAGTGCTATAAAATTGATTTCATGAGAGGACCAAGCACATTAACATTATATATCACTTCATTTATGAAATCGCCTTGTAGGGCCAAATTGTTTTTAAGAAGATTGACATATATGATAATCAAGTAGACATGATGACCAAGTTACTTTTAGCATTCAACTTCAAACATTGCTTGGACTTGATTGGTGTTCCTTGTATTGAGAGTTAGTCTTCGGGGTTTTGTAGAGAAGATGGGAGTAGAGGTTTTTAGACTATGTAGCCTTAGTAGAATTCAAGCCAAGGTGGAAATTTGTTGGGTTAATGTCTTGAATTGAACCTGAGATATGTAACCTGGTTAACGATCCAAAAAAAAACTTGAATATGACCCATTTATTAGCGAAGGTGAGCAAAGTGACCATGAGGGTTTGGGGGTGAAGACCCCGCCCAAAATTCTTTAACCCATATATATGATCCAATTTAGGGTCCGGATTTGACTTGCGGAGATTAGGGTTTAGGGAGTTTCTCGATTTACATGCCAACAACACACTGTTCATTGTAATCCATGGTTTTTCAATCATAGTGAAATCTCTCTCACTGTTTTCGCCCGTGGATATAGGCTTCAAGTCGAACCACGTAAATTGTTTTCTTCTTTGTGTGTGATTGATGTTTGTATTATTTTATCTCTTCTATTTTGTTGCATACAATCCCAAAACTAGGTTTTCTGCACAACAACTAACAACAGGTTTAATAGTGAAACATATACTAAAACCAAAATGAACTCGGGCTTGTCAAATGAAGGCAAAGCTGAGACTCGGTTCAAGCTCATGACGAGCCTGAGTTCTTGAGTTTAGGCTCAGCTTGGTTTGTCGATAAAAAAAAGAAAAAGAAAAAAAGAAAGCCCAACAACCTAGTGGTCCATTAACTCAATTTGTCTTTTTTGAACTACTGTTATATATATATAACCGCACTTTAATGAGCTGATTAATTAGTGAAGCTCGGCTTAAGCTCGCTTAGAAAATGAGCTCAATTCCAAGCTTAGGCTTGGTTTGGTTAGTTTAAAATGAGGCTTAGGCTCAGCTCATGATGAACCGAGTTCTATGCTGAGCCGTCGTTGCCACCCCTAAGTATATTACACGTCACTCGATGCATACTTTGTAAACTCTTTCGTGCACAGCTTACACTCAAGTATTCATGCTCACACCACTCATGAACACTCTATGAACTTAGCTTTCACCGACGCTTAAACTATGTGGCATTCGCTACTTCCTGACTTAGTAGATGTGTCAACCTTCTTAAGCACACACGAGCACTCTTCACTCAATTGAACTCACTCAGCTCGGAGCTAGTTGTTCACTCAGCTCACTTAAAGCACACTAGACACAAGAGGTGGAGGGCTATGCCCCTATTTATAGTCGTTCAGACCGATTCAATGGCTCGGTTAAAACAACTTTGGCATCTTCATCAAGCGTCTCAAATTGAGTTCTCATGAAAGATCACTTTGCTCCCATTTAGCCTTTTGTCTCTTCCCGAAGTTCCTAATTAATAAGTAGACAATAATTTCTCAATCTAATGACAAAGCTGAACACATAGCCCTGCGGGCCAATGCTTCTTACGTAGAGCTGCTTACATAGTGCTGCTGACATAATTTAGATTTAGTGCGTTTGCCACTTGCATGGTCGTGGATTCGATTGTACCTATCCAAAACAAAACATATCAAAATTGACTATCATGCATTTTGCTCGAGATTCTGTCTCTTTGGAGATTAGTGCGAAGTCTTTGTTGGCACGAATGACCAAATCCTTGATCTCTTTACAGTAGACTTGTTAGGTTCCTTTCAATTACTAGATTCCCCCTTCTATGGAGAAAACTGTGGTAAAGCCAAAGACCATCTGACCATCAGCACCACTGTTTTGGAATGCATCCCCCGCTTTAAAAAAAAACATAAAGAGGGGATTAGGATCTCGTAGTTGAGCATTCCCATTTATTTGCTTAGGATGAGGCCAAGCTTATTGGGACATTGCTCTTCCTAAACATACAGACTGGGAAAAAAATTAGATGAGAACGAATCTCGTGAGAACTGTGAAAACGGCATCAGGGTGCCGACACATTAGTGCTGAAAAGTGATTAGTGCCCCCCAAAAAGTGTAAATCACTTTTTGGTACTGATGCATCAGCCCCTCTAGTGCCGTTTTCACAGTTCTCACGAGATTCGTTTGTACATAATCCAAGCCCTAGAGAATGCTTACATGCGTGCTTACAAATCCTAGAAATGGACTTGATTCATCCAAGTTTAACAGTGTGGCGGAGACCAGCCCCTCCCTTTTTGGTTAAAAGGATCTTCTTTCTCATTCCCTTCTCTATTTTATCAAATTTGTTCTTTTGACATAAGCTGCAGAAAGTTTTCAACTTCATAAGTTTGATCACTGAATGCAAGGAGGGCTATTTTGAAGTGATTAGAAGATCCTAATAGGTGCATTAGGGCTAGGCAACACCTATGGAGGTGCCAAACTGCAGAAAATTTCATTATCAAGAAAACCCTACAAAGTTTTCTTAGTCCCAGGTGGCACACCTGAAAATTCTGAGCTGATTTTGAACTTTAACAAAAACACTGCTACTATGGGATTTCCTCATGGCTAATGGTTGGATTCATACTAGAAGACATCAGAGGATAAACCTACATCAAAATCAGGTGCTGTTAATTTGATTTAGCTTTCTTTCAAACTCCTAACTGAATAGTATTTTTGGTATTTGTTGGCATATGTTTAGGATTGTTATGAGTTATTTTCTAGATATTTTTCAACACTTTCAGCCCCTATTTTGTAGTATTAACTAAGCCCTAGCATAACCCTCTGTAATCCCTTGTAAAACCTTATGTTCTAATTTACCTAATGTCATTAATTGATACACTTTAAATTTCCTACACACCTAGTGTTTGATGAAATCCATGAATCATGTGTTTGCTGGGTTTTGTGGTTGGACAGCACCTGAGTACTTTCTAACCCTTTGGAAATAGCTGTCTTAGTTCTCTAAAGTATATAGCTTCACTACTTTTCTTATATTCTCATTTTTGTTCATCAATTCTATTGTTTAAACATTTTTATGAACACTTTTATACACTCAGAATTTGGAAACAATAAGCATGTTTTTTAGTTTTCTCTGATTTAGTTGGATACTTAGGCATGATAATTAGGTTCTAATTATGTTTTTTTTTTTTTTTTACTTTGTTTATCCTGATTCCTTTATTGCACATCTATTTTAACTGAAAACTACCAAACGTGCTTACCTTTGGTGTTAGTAGGAATCTAGGTTATAGTGATTTGTATCTCATATTATTTTAGGTCTAATCTCTTTCGGTACACATATTACCTACCTACATGCATGCTAAATCATTTAGGGTCTCGTTCAATTATTTTATGGGTATTCTAAAATCTTTAGGGTTTTTTGAAAGGATTTTCTATATCCTTAAAATTCTTGTGCAAGCCCTAAAATTCACTTTTGAATTCATATCCACCATGGTTACCAACAATACTTTGTCCTCAGTATTGGATGGACATACTAGAGAGATTGAGGTTATCCGAAGAGACTTAACTCAATTAAATATCATATTGAATGCTTGGATGGACAAATTAGAAGCCTTTATGAATGTTAAGATGACTGTCATGCAAACACAAATAGAGAAGCTCACAGTTATTATGCAGAAGAGGGATGAGTTTGACAAGGCCTCGATCCAATAATTGAATCTCGGGGCTTGGTACCTCCTCCATGATAGTAAACTAGTGCCCTAGATAGTGAACAATTACACCAATTTTTGCATGAGTTAATTCTGTCAAGGCAAGAGCCTCAATTTTAATTTGTGAACCACCAAGGTACTATCCATCATGAATTGAAAATGCTTACACGATTAGATGTATATGATTTTGGAGGTAATTGACACCCGGATGAATTTCATGACTGACTTCATAGCATCGAGGCATTCTTTAGATGGTATGATACATCAGGAAATCAAAAGCTTTAATTTACAGAAGCTAAATTAAAGGGGATTGCACGCATTTGGTGGGCATCCTACAAGCAGAGTTATTCTGCCATAGGTTACAGAGATCTAACTACATGGGATGAGATGAAGCTAACAATGAAGAAACAATTTGAGCCACGAGACGACAAGCTGAGAGCTCATATTCAATTGAACCAACTAAGATAAGGGAATTTACGTGTGAAAGAGTACACACGATGGTTCCAACACTTGGTGACTCATGCTAGTTTCAAGTGGACAGATGAAGTTTTAGTGGCCATGTATCGACAAGGATTGCATCCTCAACTTTCTATGGGTTTGAGTTTCACTCACTTCCCTAATTTGGATGATGCAATACATGTGACATACTAGATCAGTAAGAACATGAAGGGCTTGTCTTATAAAATGCCTAGTGTGGATGGTGCTTCTAAAGGTGTCACAGCTAGTCCTTCATCTTCTAGCAAGTTTATACATAAAACCATGACTTCTTCACCACATAGATCCTCCTCACGTCAGTTTTTACCATCCAGATCTAAGGGATTTGAGGGATCTACTTTCAGACCCAAGATAGACCAGTGCTTTAATTGCAAGAGCTTTGGACACCACAGGTCTCAATGTCTTAGTAAGTTCGTGGAAATCACAGATAAGCAGCCGATACAAGAGGATGATATAGAAGAAGAAGTATATGAACTAACTCCCGAGATGATTTTAGAAGCAGGGGCATTAGAAGAAGAAGAAGCTCGAGAAAGAGGAGCCAAAGAATTTTAGGAATTATACATGCGATGTTTGCTCTCGAGAAAGACACATTCAGTGTAGCCCAAGAAGAAGAAAGTTGGCTCTTTTCCATTACAACCTGCACCAGATGATGGATCAGACATTCTTGGACTTCCACCCCAACTCAACGGGGTTGAGTTTTCTAAGAGCGTGGGAGTTGATGAAACAACCCTAACCTGATTG
>JAOXJP010040344.1:0-16427 GCA_025762735.1 Platanus orientalis
ATTTTCGTGCTATCGCACTGGTAATTGTTATATCTCTCTCTCTCTCTCTCTCTCTCTCTCTCTCTCTCTCTATATATATATATATATATATATAAACTCTTTTGCCATTTTTGCTCATGGATGTAGGTTTCAAGCTTAACCATATAACTCGTCTTGTTTTTTGTGTGATTGTTGTTTGCATTATTTTCTCTCTTATATTTGGTTGCATACAATCCCAAATTTAGGTTTGTCGCATAATTAATCGGTATCAAAGTTTTAGGCTGCGATTGGGGTTTTCTCTTCGACATGGTGATAAATAATGAAGTATGGAAATTCGATAGGAATAACACTACAGCCTTCGCAATGGGAAGATGCGTGCATTGTTAGTTCAATAGAGACTGTCAAAAGCTTTGGTGGGAAAGAAAAATGTTCTTACAATGATGTCGGAAGACAAAAAAGAATAATTCAACATCCAGACATTCAACACGATTTAGTTGTGTTTGGCTGATGATGTGTTGCAAGAGGTTGTAGATGAATTATCTATGGGCTAGGATGTAGCTCAAGTTGGAGAACCTGTACATGACCAAGTCTCTTATGAATATGTTGTATTTGAAACAACGTTTTTATGTATTGAGAATAAGAGAATGTATGTCTCTGAAAGCCCATATTGACAAATTCAATAAAATCATTTTGAATTTGAAAAATATTGATATTAAGATTGATGATGAAGATCAATTTATCATTGTTTTGTGCTCTTTACCTACATCATATGAATAATAACAATCTTAAGACATATTTCTTTTTTATTATATTCATTGTTGTATCTATATTCTATGTATGCATTATTCTGTAAACAACAAGTATTTATTTCATATAAATAGATAAAATACTTAAATATTGAAATGAAAAGAACCAGTTACTTTCCTGGACAAATTAACAATAAAATGGTACCAGATTGATCAAGGCTAGTGTTTGACGCTATGTCCTTAAGACAGATTTCACCTCTCGCATTAGTGCTTACGAACTCTTTGGACGTCTGTCTCACAAGATACAATGATCTATATACATATAAGAAGCACTACAATCTATGTGTCTGACGAATCAAACTTGTGTTGTACTCTTTCTCTTAGAACATGAACATGAACACTCTATCACGTTCTTTATATGCCTAATTCGTACATCCTCTATGATGCCTAAGAAACACTACGAATTTTGAATACGAAATTAAGTATTTTGATTGTGCTAATAAAATGAAGGAGAAACGTTTATTTATAGACTTATTCATATTTGTTTGGAACAGACATAAGAACACAATCTTTGATGTTCGAATAGATATGAATGCAGAAAATTGTAATTTAGTAGCCACCTATACATCGGTACAAAAAAGACATGTGCGAAAATGGATGATTTAATAGGCACCTATGTGTCTATTCATTCCAAACATTAACTAAGGGCAAAACTATAAAAACCCACGAATTGACACACCCTTTCACCTGTTTTACCAATGTTCAACTAGACACCTTTAGAGACAATTTCTTATTCACTCATTAACGGTTTTGAGCAACCAACTATACGGTGTTGTTTTCTTCATTGAGGTGAACAAGTACTCATGTGGATCCGCCTCAAACGACTTGTGGATTCTACTTTTATTTTGGTTCAAAGATGCTTACCCAATCAGATTTTGAATCTGGTCACAGAAAAATCTTAGCACAGAAAAACCATTTCCAACACAACTTAAAGTTAGTGTAAAGTAAAAATGACATTAGGGGCCGACACATCAGTGCCAAAAAGTGAAAAGCATCCCCAAAAAGTGTATATCACTTTTTCAGTGCTGATGTGTCAACCCCTAATGTCATTCTACTGTAGGCTAATTTTAGGAGTCCTACCAAATCCCACCCGATAGCTTCCCCTTCGGATTTGGAGAGACCAACTAAAGTCACCCTAAGGTGAGACTGATATCAGGGGCTGACACATCAGTGCCACAAAGTGAAAAGCACCCCCCAAAAAGTGCAAGTCACTTTTTCGATGCTGATGTGTTGGCCCCTAACATCAGTCTTACCTTAGGATGACTTTAGTGGTCTCACCAAATCCGAGGCACACAGCCTCCCTTTTCCATGCAAGTAGAAATCGCTCCATCAAAATTGACTTTGACCCAACCCATGTTGGGAGAGTTCCAACTTGGGTTAAGGTGATTAGCAGCTCGCATTAGCGACAGTTCCTCACCACCAGAGTAATCCTTGTGAATTAAGAGGAGCATCAATAATACTAGCAGGCAAGCATTTTCAGCATCAAAGATAGAAGTGTTTCTAGCTTTCCAAACCTGCCGGCAGGTTATAGAAATTAAAGAAGTCAAAGCAATAAGCTCTTTTTGTGGAATTAATAAATGTGTATCCACTATTGGAACCAATCAATAAAAGTGAGCGAAAGATCCAACTCGGTTCTTAAGGCCATGGGAGACCCAAACTATATTTTCATGGCCATAGGACATTTGATGAGGCAATGCACAGTTGTTTCAAGATTACATTCGCAGTGAGGGCATTTTGGCTCTATAATATTGATGTTTCTCTTTCTAATATTACTTTTAACAAGGAAGCGTTCCAAATGAAATGCTTGCCTCTAGACGGAATCATGTACTGTAATCATTCATCTGAGTTTCCCAAGACTTTTGTAGCCACAATGGGATGGTTTGTAATGAACTCATTCAAATTTGCACTGATTTGTGTTTGATAACATAAAACATTTCATTTTATAAAAAAAACTTAAGATGACTTCATATCTAATTGTAGTTAACAAATCAGTATAAATTTGAATGAGTTTATTACAAACCATCACCTCATGGATACAAATACCTTGAGAAACTCAAATGAAATGATTACATTACAGGTGTCTGCCAAACATGCTATTAAGTTCCAAATTCTTTTCCAAGAAAAGGGGAAGGAACACGAGGAAGCAAGCATCTGAATTTTTTTATTATTGTTTTATTTTTTAAATTTTGATATAAAAAGAATCTGAATTTGGTAAGATAATGAATGAGAGATAGCGAATGTCCCTCCAAAATAACTTGCTCAGCATTTATAACTAAAGCCATAACTAAAGCCAGTTGAACCCCATGAAAGGCAGCTTAAGCTTCGGCTACCAAGGCAGCAGATTTACATCTCCTTCTAGCTCTCACAACCAAGAGATGGCTACATTCTTCTTATAAGACAACATCAATACCTGCTGCATCTGTAACCATATTGTAGGCCCCATCAAAATTCACCTATCCATGAAAAACTGGAAAGAAGAAGAAGAAGAATAATATATCAACTAAGAGGCATAAACCTGTGCTTCAATACTTGACTACACTCATATTAGTCTTCACAATGTTAGAAGATCAATTTTCAAACACCATCTTTTCTAAATTAGCTAAGCATAAATACCTAACATTTCAAAGGTATACATTCTAATTGAGTTTGGGATCTGACCTCATGGATATTTATTTATGTAGTGATGTTGTCTTGAATTCAACTTGAAAGTAGCCCGAAACGTAACAGGTTTGTGTGATCTAGAGAGCAACTTGAATGAGCAAAACAATTGACCTGTTTGACCCAATTTGGGCATGACAATCCTACCCATTGGGGTTTGTTTTATGGGTATTTTAGGGTTCAACTCTGATAAGAACTAGGGTTTACTTGGGATTCGTATTGCTATATATTGTCCAATTTACTGAATTTGAGGGAGCGAGAGTTTTTTGGGTTTTTGATAAACATTTTGTTTTTGAGATTTGATAAGACTCTTTGTAATTTTCAATCTTCATTATAGTGGAAACTTATTGATCGTCTTCGCTTATGAATATATGTAATCTTGCCGAGCCACAAAATTTTTTGTGTTCTATGTAATTGTTCTTTTGTGGTTCTATTTTCTCATTTCATTTCACACTACTGTTAACCTGAATCTAATTTGTTTTGTCAAAAATAATTTTACCATTCATGGAAAGACAAGTTTGCATTGGAGGGAGGACCCAAAGACAATGGAGAGGACTACCAAACTCTTGAGGCCAACGGGCACTGAAGAAGACAATGAGAAGTAGTTTCACACTACTTATTACATATTCAACGCAATGAATTACTATTTTTTAGTCTTTTTTTTTTCTTCTAAGTACCTGGTAAAGCTTCCTAAATTTCTTTTTATTTAAATGCTTAATTTTAAGAGGGATGTTCAAACCTCACAACTTGCTCCATAGGGAGATTGGGACCGAGGTGTTTGGAAGCCTCCTTCACTCTATAGGCTGATTTGACTAAAAACTTCATTTGTGATAAACTCTTCAGCTTTATGTTCCAACTAGAATTTCTGTATCCCGGTGCCATTGAATAAATCGTATGTTACTTTTGCTATTGTTTAATTCTACAGAGATGTAAAAGAAAATATAAACATGCAATGCTTGTTTACTGTCATTTATAACTATTGGGATGAATGTCACGCCCCAAATATCCGGATATGCAACGGGTTTTGTGATGTGATAGATCATCTTCCTTCACTTTCCTTTCAACATATAATATGGCGTGGGAAGAAACCCATCAAAAAAATTTTAACAAAATTTTGGCAGCATAATAATTGTTAAGTAGACTTTAGGGAATAAATAATAACCCCATTTATATAACTTGTGAGTACCTGGTAGTCAACAGATATATAAACACTTCCAATAATAATCCATATCCATAATTTTAGTTGTCCACCTAACAACAACCATACATCCATTAACATCCATCATCAATCCACATCTATAAAAATAAATAAATGAATAATAGTTATTTGATAAATTTAAAAGCAATCAATCTAATTGAAAAGGTTCTGAAATTATACTTCCAAAGGAAGGTTAAGCACAGAGCCACCTATCAAATATTTTATGTATGACTATTTATAAGTAATAGATAAGTAAATATGCCAAACACTTAATATATGGATCTTGTGTTACGCTGAAAATCTATTCCGCTTATCATAATCTCTGGTTAAGACTTTCCGCAAGATTATAAATTTTTGGGTCAACTTTACAAGCTCACTAAATAGGCAAATTCCAAAATTAGAATCTCTCACCATTCTCCATACAACACAAACATCGCATATGAAAGAGCATACATTAAAAACAAGATTTTTTAAACAAAATTATATCTAGAAGAAAGTTTCCTCTCAATAATAATAATAATAATAGAGAAAAACATTGAGACATATATGAAATTGATATTCTATACTCTGAACGCCACCAAAATGCAAGTGTAAATCTCTAGTATCAATGGATACAAGTAACAATATCACCGGCTGAATAAAATTTCAACTACGTACATCTAGTAGCGGTAGCCCATCTAGTTTGGATGTCACATTCACAACTCGTCAAACATGGATATCATCGTGATATCATTCGTTTCAAGGACATCTAGTCATTAATAAGTATCAACTCAAAGCATAAATTTACTGTCAGCATTAGCTTATAATAGATTTCCAATAAAGATTAGCTAATATTTGGCCCACGACAGGCATCCAAATCAAATATAACCAAATATACAAGAATGCTACTAACTCAACCCAATTTGGGGAGTAGTTCATGTTCACTCAAGATCAATATAAAAAACACACTAGATCCCATCTTTTGACACGTTCTGAACTTATTTAAGATAAATAAAATCCCCTTGCATGTAATATATACACAATAGCTTGATACAACATTTTACCATACCTTGACTTTTCTATTTAAGGCATCCAACATGGTGTTTAACCACATACATCCACACAATAGGCAATAGTTAAAACATATAGCCACTTATAACTACCTTTTTTCCCATGTGACTTTGCTTATAGAAAGTCTAGAAGTCAAACATAATTCAACTCATTCAAGTTCCATAAAGTTTGAATCTTTAAATTTCATTGACTGTCAACCACAAGTTTCAGCATGTAAGGACCATGATTTGGCTGAATTTAGTAAAATAAAATTCCCAAGTTTTCTACTAAATTTCATTTTAATGTGTATTGAAAAATTTGGGCAAAACTTCCAGTTAATTAAGTTGTAAAAGTCAGCTTAATAACAGTCCAAATTTTCAAGCAGATTCATGTGAGTTGTCCAACAATGAGAACACACCCATTTGATGACACGACACCAAAGTTTCATCATACTTTGAAACCTTATAAAGGCATTCTCTACAGAGTCTCAAACCTAAGTGAATATTTTTTTAGATTTTCCAATTTATTTATTTATTTTAAATCTATATAACTTATGTGACCTAAGGCCTAATTATTTATCTCCCTTTTTTATGTAGAAATTTCACGAAACAATAATATTTTCATGTATTCTAAACCCAATAAAGTTCAATTCATATGGAAAGCATAGTCACTAATCCAATACATACAAGTTAACTATTTCTGTCCATGGATCTTCCTTCAAAATATTACACCAAATTTTTTTTTTTTTTAAATAAAAACGTGTAGGCATCCACTAATACAACAAGATTAGAATCAAGAAAAATTGAAACCTTAACTTAGTACTCAATCCTAGTTAAACTTTTAGACCATTCACAATACGTCTCATTACACCCATCCTTTTGGCAACCAAAAAACGTCCCCAATTGCCTATAGAATTTGTCCCCAAACAGGGCATGATGCCCTCAATGATTTACTTATATAAATCCCTGATATTCTGAAAATTTTCTATCATTCACTTCAAGAGATTCTCTTCAAAGCATAGTCAAGTTTGATTATAAGAGAAAAACTCCAAATATGAAAGAAGGAGAGGGAAACTAGAAAAAACCCTAGCTAAGAAACCAAAACCCTTACATGGGTTGTTTTTTAGGCTATTCCACACTCTAGCCGATTCTCATGCCCATGGCTATGTGTGTGTGTGTGTGTGTCCCCACAGCTTGGGCTCCACGAGCCCTGTTTAACTCTTCCTTTTGCCTTCTTCTATTTTCTTCTTCCCTCTTTATTCTCTTTCATTTCTTTCTCCCTTTCTTCGTCTCCTTTCTCTCTGGGCTGGGGAGTTTATTGATGTTGGGGTTTCAAATTTTTTTCTTTTTTTTTTGGAAAGTTTCCATTGTAATACCCCACATTACACTAAAAAGGTAAAAATACAATTTAACACACTTAAGGGTAAATTTTTCACTTCACATATTCATACAGATTTTAGAATTGTTTAGGAATCTATTAAACCAAGTTAGAAGTGTAAGACTCAAGTTGAGTCTTGGACTTGTCAAGTTTAAGAGTTATACAAATTGCGTATTTGAGGTAACTTTATGGGACCACCGACACTACTCCCGAGTGAATTAGAGTACAAATCACATGCCTATAGAAAGATCTAGGAGTCTACTCTCCAACTCATTAAACAGAGTGTGATTATAAACCTTATAGGAGAAGTTATTGTAATTCTTCGACAAGGAGTTGGTGTTGATAGGCCCACATATTTGGGATAAATTCCTAGACCCACTAACACGAATCCCTAGTGAATTATAGGATTAGATATATGTTGTTGGAAAGGTATTGAAGTCTAGTTTCCAACACAACAAATGGAGAGTGATTCTAAGTTTTCTAGAGGGAGTTATGGGCATTTTAGTGAGAATGGGTTAAATCTGGAAAAACTATCCAGATTGATCCAGATCCATCCGGGCTGACCGGATTGATTTGATTTTGTTAGATTGATCCAAACTTAGTGGATCAATCTAACATCTCAAAGTTTACAAGAAAAATGGCCTGAAACATACCAAATCGATTCGATTTTGACCCGAATCGATCCGATTTTGTGAAAATTAAATTTTAGGATTTAGAAAATCCCAATTTTACCCCAAAAAGGGTTCCACTTCACCTAGGGATCTTATAGGAGCTATATAATAGATTAAAATTGACATAATCTGACATAGAAACATATGAAACAAAAGAGAGGGGTAAAATACGTCTAGGGCTTAAAGGAATTTGGGAAATGTTTTTGGAAGAATAAAGCTAGAAACAAAGTTGTGATTCAACAAAGAGGTAAGAAACTATGTAATCTATTATTTTTGATCTAGGATTCTTACATATTAAAGGATTCAAGAGTTTTCTTAAGTTTTAAAAAATTTTGAAAGACAAAATTATATAAAAATTTTGAAAAAGGCTAAGTGAGGAAAAATATGATATTTTAAATAAAAATCATGGATTTCAATTATTGTAAATATAGGTTTAAACTTGCATTTGATCTTTGTACTTTATCTTAATTCAAGCATGAAAGCATAAGAATATGAGTAAAGTTTTATACAAAATAGTATATGTATCACCATATTGCTGAATCTTATTATATGTTATTTACACCTACATGTAAGTTATAGAATGATCCGTAAAGAAGATTAATGAAGTAAGTTATATGTACAACATGAGATTTTAAAAAGAAATCTATAGATTGTTTTAGGATGGTCAAACAAATCCTTGTTTTGAAAGTAATACGGTATTGTTAAATGCTAGATCAAGTTATTATTATATGTAAGAGTGTAAGTATATGTAGAATGATTAAATTGTTATTATTATGATCTCTACTATATAAATTGTTAAAGTTATGAACTCTGTTATATAAATTGTGAAATATATGATCTTTGAAAAGCTGCATATTATGTTTAGTATCCATGCTAACCCTTCATCATCCAAGGGTTATTGTGATGATGCTCATTGCACCTGGCTTATGGTATAAGTAACTCTTTTTTGCCGTGGTGATGTTATTAGGCTAACCCTTCGCCAGGGGTAATGAGGCTTGAATAGATCTTTCCCTTTGTCAAGGGTAATGAGGCTTGAATAAACCCTTCGCTTGGGGTAATGAGGCTTGAACAGACCCTTCGCCAAGGGTAATGAGGCTTGAATATATTCTTTTATCGGGGCTTAATAGGCTGATATGACATTATATTGTAATGCATTATCTTTAGCATGAGACTACTGAAATGTTATATGTGAATGTCTGAATGCTACATTAAATAATGAAAAAAAAGTAAAACTTAAAGAAAGATTGAAATTTGAAATATACAAGGAATGAAAGTGAGAATATTACATATTAAGAAAAGTGATAAAAAAATGAATGAAAGTAAAATGAAAGAACAAAGATAAAAGAATGTTATGTTTATAAGATTGATAGTATATGTTATAATATAAGTAGTATGATAAATTACTATTGTAACTGTTATTTTATTGTTTCTTATTGTCTCACCTACTTCTACTTTATTTTATAATTTTTGATCTACATCGTGCTATAGTTTTGACCGTTACTTTCTGCATAACATTGCATATTTTCTCCTGGGTTTTTTAAACTCACTAAATACTACACAGGAAACGAAAAAGAAGAGAGTTAGAGTAGGAATAAAGATGATGCTTTGAGGATTATGCACCTTAGTTGCTGAAATGGACAGATTATTAGTTATTGTTTCAAATTTTAATTTAGACATTGTTATTTATTCAAGAAATGTAATAGTTAGTTGATTTCAGTTTCAATACTTTAGTATGAAATTGTTATGTCTTTTAGCATGGTTTGAATGGGTGGTTATAAGATTTACATTTCAAATTCATTATGGATTTTAGATGAATATAGTTGAGGTGTTAACTTACTATTCTGCTGCGATTGATTGAATGTGATGAATGGATTGAACCCGTGGTAAAGCACATAAGTGTAGAAAGAAAAAAAATTATGGACATAAATTGATAAAAGTGTGTAAATGATAAGGAAGAAAAATAAATGAAAAAAAAATTACGTGCAATTGTAATACCTCAATATATGAATGAATGATATCATGTCTTAAAATTCGTGTCCTTTGGATATGGGTTTTGGGTCGCCACATCCATTGCTGGTGTTCCACTTGGGGGTTTCAATTGAGGAAGTCAACTAAACTCTCTCTTTGCATGAGACCCACATGAGAGAGATTTGAATAAAATCAAATCTAGATTCTCTTGGGTAAAGAATGATGGTTATGCCACTAATAGAATACAAGTAATTCCATAAATCACACTTTTCTCCAAACAAGGAATGTGCAACCACTCTTTTAGACTAAAAGGGATAAAAGCGTCCAATCAATACCCAATCAAAGTTTTGACAATATTCTAACCCTAAGTCTATAAATACCCCTTGCTACATAAAAAATGGACCTTTAGCAAAAGACTTCAAGTTAGAAGTTGTAAAGAGAAAAATACTCTAAAGCACCTCCATAGCTCTCAAAAGGCTTGAAGGCTCAAGACATATTTTATAATCTCTCCATCAACCACGATTCATTGTCAGAGAGAAGAAGAATTCTTGCATCTCATAAACACACCACAAATCCGGTCATGAGAGCAAGATTCATATTGTTTCTCTCATTTTCGGATAAACCGCGAAGCCCCAAAAAGAAGCGATTCACTTGCGATCAAGCACACCAACACTTAGATCCAAGAAACACACCATCAGGCCCTTGGATTTCCGTTGATGGGAATCAGAGGTTTACTCTTTTTGCAAAAGAGTGTAAAATTAAAGAGTTGTATCTCATTCATTTATTATAAATATTCATTTATTGAATTTGTTACATATATTTCGTGTTGCGGATTTACGCATGAAATTTGTGTCTACAGTTAATGAGCTAAGCCTGAGCCTTGTTTTAAGTTCACCGAGCTAAGCCTGAGCTTTAACTTAAGGTCATTTCCTAAGTGAGCTTGATCGAGTTTCACTAAGCTCATCGTGCTAAAAGCTTGGCATGTTAAAAGCTTGGCTTAGTAATAATAAATAAATTATATGTATAATTTAGGCTGTTGGGCCTGTTTCTTTTCTTTCTTTCTTTATGTTCTCTTTCTTTCTTTTTTATTTTTCAAAATATTGACTTTTGGTGAGCCAAGCTGAGTTAAGCCTGAGCTTGGCAACTTAGGCTTGTCACGAGCCTGAGCTTGGACTTCATGTGACGAGCCAGAGCTGGCTAGGCAAAGCTCGGCTTGTTAACACCCCTACTTAAAACTCTTAGCTTGGAGAAAGAAGCATTTACCATTCAAAATCCTCTACAATCACGAATGTGGGTTTGATTTGCGTGAAACTTGAACTTCAAATTTTGAGGGTGAAAAAATGATCTATATTTATGGCTGTTGTAGATAGGTGATCCTCACTTGGCTTAGCTTATCTTGCATTAATGCCAAATAATCCCCAATCCCCATACCTTATTTGAGTCCCCAAAACACCTTACTAGTCTTAACTTCTCAATTTATGGCCCACCCAATGGGTAAAATTGCCCTCTAAAATCAGACTCTCTAGATTACACATACTAATAATAGTATTTTAATTGCTCAATTTGCGGCCCACCCAATGGGTAAAGTTGACCCCCAAAATCAGACTCTATAGATTACACATACTGATAATAATAATAATATTTTTTTGATAGGTAGTAGTAGTAGTAGTAGTAGTAGTAATAATAATAATAATGATGTTGAGATGTTTGTCTTGAATTCAACCTAGAAGCAGCCTAAAATGCATTCTATCTGTGTGATCCAAAGAGTGACTCAAATTGACTCATTTATTAACCCAATTTGGGTTTGGCAACTCAAACCGCTTTGTGTCTGTTTTGGGGTATTTTGGGGTTTTAGACCCATGAACATAGTAGGGTTTTCTTGGGAATCTTGCTACAATAAAGAGGCTTGTTCATAGCTTTTTAGATGGACGATTTTAGAGAGTTCTTTGGGTTTTTGAGTGAGAAATCATTTGGGTTTTGGGTTTTTGGGAACTCATTTGTATTTTGTAATCTTCATTATAGTGGAAGCTTTTTTTTTTTTTTTTTTTTTTTTTATCTTCTTGACCTGTAGATGTAGGCAATCTTGCCGAATCACATAAATCTTGTGTTTATGTGATTGTTTTTTGTGTTTTGTGTTTTCTTGTTTTGTTTGACATTGTTGTTGATTCATTTTGTTACAACAAATAATAATAATAATAAGGTCCAAATGATGGTAACACTAGTCCTATTATTATTTATAACATGAGAGACTTCATGGACATGAACACAAGACTTGAAGAGAAAAGAAAGATCGATTAGAAGAGAAAATCAATTATTCAGAATATTCTCACATGTACAATTATATTGAGTACCCGAGTCACCTTATATAGAATTGTTTACATTGTTAGTAATATTATTCCACCATGTCTCTTTCCACTACAACCATTATAACAACTTCTATTAATTATTCTAACTATGTTCTAGCTATTGCTTAATATCCCACTCAAATGAAAAAGTGGAAGCACGGTGAGTTTGGATCTAAATTTATGAAATTTAAAGGATGGTAAAGACTTTGTAAGAATGTTAGCTGATTGCTCCTCGGTAGAGATGTGGCGCACTTGAAGTATTCTTTGTAAAACTTTTTCATGAATAAAATGGCAATCCAAATCGATATATTTGGTCTGGCATGAAATACCAGATTGGATGCCAAGGAGATTGTTGAAGAGTTGTCACATCATATCATTGGGTTGAACTTCAGTGGAAGTCTAAGTTCTTTGAATAACTTGCTTAACCAGAACAGTTCAACAGTTGTAGATGCTAGGCAGCAGTATTCGGCTTCTGTAGAAGACCGGGAGATAGTGAAAGGGAAACTGAAGCTGAAAGAATAAACTGAAGAACCCAGAATACCTCAGCAAATTATTGAGGGCTGTATTTATAGATATCGTCTTTATGTCATTGACTCATTACTAATTATAGTTAATTTAGTTACAATTACACTTCTCTCACAACTAACTAACTAATCTGATTCTTTCTCTTAAGATATAGATGGTTGTTTTTTAGCAGACCACATGATGGGATTATTCCCAAAATAAACACAGATACCAGTAGTGGATTTATGATCGGTTATATCTCCCACCCAATTAGCATTAAAGTACGCAGTTAACCGAAGAGGACCTGGTGTATCACACAAGGAAAAATTTAGTACCATTGAGATACCTTAATACTCGTTTCAATGCCTGGAAATGTGACTAAAATGGCATGTGCATGTATTGTTCCTGTTACTAATTTGTCATCGACATAGAGCAGAACTGTGATTGACTTTGCATCATGAGGAACCAAGACAGAGTGGCCCATTTGACACATCCGGATGCCTTGAGAAGGTAAGAAGTTAGAAAATCGAGCATAGCATGCTCGAGATCCTTCGAGGAGCTTACCTAAGACCGTATATATGGCTTTTCGCAGGTGGCAAACTTGTTTTGAATGTGCAAGGTCCACAGAGCCTTGGGGCTGTTGTATGAAAATTTGTTGAAATGAAGTACAAGGGACGGAATTAGTGTAATTGTTGTCATTTTAATGATTAGATTAAACGTGTCATAAAAGTCTAACCCCGGTTGCTGATTGAACCCTTTTGTGACCAAACGTGCCTTATAGCGCACTATTTTACCAGTCAAATCACATTTGAGCTTGTACAACCACTTACACTCTATTAGCCTTTGTGACTGTCAGATGGAGGAACTAAGGTGCATGTGCCTTGATTTTTTAAGGCTTTAAACTCTTCTTTCAAAGCTTGTTTACAATGCTCATCCCTGATTCCTTCACTATAATTGATTGGTTCAATTTTAAACAGTAACTGTGTTTGAAGGCAAAGGCGATGTGTAGGTTTGAATGTACCAGATTTTGATCCTGTAACCATTGGGTGAGGAATAAAGGAAGTTTCATCAAACAAATTAAAATTCCACGTGAAATTAAATTTATTTTTGTCAGGTTAGAACACAGGTTGTCGAGTGAGGACGACGACCTTTCGGACGAGGAAGATGATCGCTCGGGTAAAGATGATGACGAGAGCGGTTCGGTTTCATGGACAATGGAGTCATCTAACGGTGAGGAATATGAAACCGAATCCGACGGATGATGACTGGAATCTTTAAATTTAACTAAAGGCATATGCTTACTTGGGTTTAAGATATTTGATTGATCCAACGACATGCAATTGTTGAATCATTTAACGGTGCTTATGAATGTATATTTGGTGGTATAGGGATCATATGAGATGGAAGAATGTTGGCTTTGGAATTTGAATTGAACGATTGAGATATGTCTGGACAAATTGGTGACCTATCTAGCGGTGTAGATTGGGTTAATGGAATATTTGTCATTTGTGAAGGAGGCTGAGGTTTATGAAGTGTGGAAGAGTGATTCAGTGTACTAGATGAAGAAGGAAAGATAAGGCTTGATTTTAACCGAAGTAAGGGTGCCGAAGCCTTCTCGGGAATATCTGACTTAGTCTGTGCAAAGGGGAACTCTATTTCACGAAACTTGGCATGTCAACTGATGAATACGCTACCAAATTGAACATTGTAACACCTATAGCCATTTGTATTTGACGAATACCCAGGGAACACACATCTTGTTGATCTGGCTTATAGCTTGTTATTAGTATATGGGCATAACCAAGGGAAGCAAGAACACCCAAGTACCTGTGGCTGTTGATAATCTGGTACTGTTTGATACAAATGAAAGAGTGAAGAATCTCCTCTTAGAACTTCAATAGGCATCCTATTTATCAAGTGTGAGAACTACTTCACCCAAAACAATAATAGTATTGATTTTGTTTGTAAGAGTTCTACTGCCGTCTCGACCACATGCCTATGCTTTCTCTCGGCCACTCCATTTTGGGAGGGTGAGTAAAGACATATCAACTGATCTATATTATTGGTGTTTGTAAAAATTTCTCTAAATTTTTTATTTATACTCTCCTCCATTATTAGATCAAACTATCTTTATGGATATTGAAAAAAAAAATCAACCTGATTCTTAAACTCATAGAAAACAAAAAAAACATGACTTATGTTTTAGCAAATATATCCAAGCGAAAAGTGAAAAGTCATCCACAAGAATCAAATAGAATCTAAAACCCAAGAAAGTAGATGAAGACAAAGACCCGCACATGTTTGAGATTAGGTCTAAGGGTGATTTAGTTACAAACAAGGAATTTAGTAAACTGAGTTGATGTCTTTGCTAGATCACAACTAATGCATGAATTAGAAGTAATAGGTACATTTAAAATTTTCAATATATGTAAAGTCCAATATGCTGGATGCCCCAGCTGAGTGATGTCTTTATATGTTTTTGCAACATTTTTTAAACGCTGTTTATATTTTTCACCTCATTTGTAGTAAAAAAATATTATATTTTTTATAGTATTTGTGCAAAAATGCTATCTAAAATATGCTGTTAAAAACCATTTTTGTTGAAGTAATATGCTGCTACGGTATGCTACTAGTTTTTGCTGAGAGGTTGTTTTACTTGAGAAAGGGTATATTCTATTTCTACTAGAGTCGTGGGCTATCATTTTCTTCATTTAGTTGTCTTGGATGCAGAATTTATGAGCATCAAATAATATAGAACAATTGTTATCTTTTGTAAATTGGTTTACTGATAATAAGTTTGTAGTAATGGAAGGCACATGTAATATATATTTTTTCAATCTAAAAGAATAAGTAGGTGCTAATTAGATACTTGATTTAGTATTCTGAATTGTAAAAGCTTGGCCGTTGCCCACTACAACCTTAGTTGAACTTGTGTATGACGTATGCATTGAAACATTACAACAATATTTAGTTTTAGCAACATTGTTTTTGGCAATTTCTTTTGTAAAAATGCTGCCTAAAGAGAATAATATGCAGTATTTTTTTTATATAAAACTCTTAAAAAAAGGTAAAAAAAAATACACAATGTTTATACAACGCTGCATAAGCATTAATATAAAATATTTTATATTTATGTAGCGTTTCTAAACATTGCATAAAAAAGTCGTAATTTTCTGTCATGTGTTAGCGTATGCAGTGCTCTATAAACGTTACGCTTTTTTATTGCAGCATTTTAGAAGCACTGCATATAAAAGTCTTATTGCATTGCTCTCCAAACGCTTTCTATAAATATATATATTCTTCTTGTGTGCCCTTTTCCTCTTTCTCGCATTCTCTTTCTACATCTCTGCCTGTCTCCACTCTTTTCCTAAGCACAAAGGGAGATTGCCAGGTTGTCGCTGTGATTGGGGCTTTTGTGATGGAATGACTTGTGTTACCCTCTCTTTCTATGATTTTGCTCGTGTGAAGAAAACTTTGCTAGAGCTCTGCGATGTTAGGGCTTCAACCCCTTTGTCTCTCTTATCTTTACTGAACGATCAGGTCACCAGGTACTCTCTTCATTGAATGAGCTTGAGCTTTGCCTTCATATGACGAGCCCGAGTTGGGCTAGGCAATGCTTGACTTGTTGACACCCCTAATTAGAATTAATTAATCTAGGGTTTTTTTGGGTAACTGCTTTATGTTACTCAGAAGTTCAATTCTTTATGGTCGATTATTTTTCTAGATTATGTAGAAACTAGAGTTTGGGATTATATTAATGATATGCTTTATTTTCTATGTTAATGGTAGAAGTAAACCTTAGCCATGAATCAGATAAACTCTTCACTTAGATTTATTGAAACATTAGCCTTGCTGATATGAACCAACTTGTAGATCTTGAAAGACCAAAGAC
>JAOXJP010040354.1:0-16426 GCA_025762735.1 Platanus orientalis
TTTATGAGGTCTGTGCATGTCATGAGCATCCATATAGCCTTCCATTTGGTAGTCTTTAGTTTTGGCTTCTCTGTATTAAGTCTTTAACTTGAATCTTAAGCTTTTTCTTTCTCTTTGGTTCTTGCCTTTGTCTTATAGGTCTTTAGTCCGTCTTTGCCTTCTTTCTTCAAATCTTGGAATACTGTCATGGACTTGACACTTACTACATAGTTCACTGTTTTGACATGGGATTAACAATTCATAATCCTAATAGTTGAAAAGCGGTTTTGGCCCCATTTACCGTCTTTTGGATTAGAATGTTATTGACACGTCTGAATCATGATCTATTGGTGCCCATTTCTCCGGATTAGCAAGGTGTTTGAAAAACCCTTTAAGGAACGTGAACTTTCATGGAACTTACATGCTCAGATTCCCCCCAAATACTAAAAAATGAGTACTTTTTTAGGCTAAGTGTCACGTACTTGTCCAATTCCTAAAGATTCACTGGATGTCCAAATCCCAGTCTATTAGTAGTCATCTCTTAGTGACTCCAAGACCTTCAAAAGACCATATCCCACACCCACCTTAGAAATTTGCATGACCTTACTCATCACCTTTCATTCAAGTTAAGTCAAAACTTAGTTTGTTTGTATATTGGCACTTGGTGAACCCCTGAGAACTCTATCGCACTCAGAATTCAGCCAAGTTTGGCCTATTTTCTTAGTTTTTGACCTGCCCTTGAAAGATTGTGTCACGAATCTGAGCAACAGAAGGTCCCTGCTAGCCCAATTTTGTCATTCTTCAATGAGGTACAAGATCAATTTATTGTCAAGCGACCTTGCTTCGAAAAATCTCCAGTAATTGCTTGGGAATATGTTGGACGAGCTCTCAGCTCTTGTAGACTCCAAACTCTCTAAACTTTGATAAACCCCAAACCCAGTTGTCATGGCAAACTACAATTTCCATACTAAAATTTCTAGCCAAGGTCTCTCCGGTTGCCTGAAAAGGGGTTTTGAGCCCAATTTCCTACTTGGTATCAGAATTCAGAGCAGTCAGGGCCTATGACTTGCAAAGCTGAGGTCCACCTTTTGTTTAAAGATTACAAAAATAAATTTTACCATCTTTCTCTTCAAATATTTATCCAAGAGCTTTTGAGTCAATAAAACCCTGATTTCCCCCTCCTACCCTTTCATAATTTGGTTCTGACTAATCCATTATGACCGGAATGTCTGAGACTTTGAAAATAGGCATTGAGTTTGTGTGTTTTCGAGCACAGGAACCCAAAAAGTAAGGTAGTCGAGAAAGAGGGTAATTTTACATAAAATTAATGCATTTGAGATTAATGAGGTCATCATTTTTTGATTTTAGCTCATTAATGCATTCACATTAAGAGTATTAAGTCCTCACCCTTAGATTATAATCCCCCTTGTACACCCCATGTACCCTCTCAAAGATCAATGTCAAATATTCATGTTTATGCAATCTAACCTAAGATTTGGCACATGCACTTATGGCCTTTGATTGCTTCCAACCAATCAATGAAGATGGGGTATTCCCTAAGTATTAATCCTAGCCATTGATCCTATACACCCCTTCTATGATTCAATTATCCTAATTACAAATACCCATTTTTCTCCCATATGTCTCTAGATTCAGAACCAACACCCTTAGCCCTTGGATGCTTCTAACCAATCAATGAGTTTATATGCTCCTTAAGTTTTACCATTTCACCATTGATCCCATGCACCCCTATACTCCCCATCTAAGATCAAAGCTTTTAAATATCCCTAATCCAAATCCCTAATTTTCCTCCTACACCTCCACTTGAGCCTAAATCCTTACCCGAACTAGACCCACCAATAGGAGGAGAACCTTGCTCCACACTCCATGTAATCCTAGCCATCCACCTCTCATTTCACAAGATTAGATCCCAACCCTTAAAATCACTCCCAAAACTCTATAAATAGCAGGAAATTTGTGCCAAATGAGGGGATTAAAAAAAAAAGAAATTAATTTAAAGAGAGAAGAAATAAAGAAAGAAAAGGAAAGAGAGAAAGAAAGAGAGAAAGCGAAAGAAAGTGGAGGAAAAGCTCTGATTCTGAGGTAAGTACTCCACCCCTTTTATTTTTCAAAGTTTAGAACCCCTCAAATTGCTGTAATTGGCCCTAAAGAATTCCATTGAAAGTCCCTCATGGTGGGACATAGGTGAGAAAAACTTGTTTCCCCTTTTAATGAATTTTTCTGACCAGTTAGAGGTACAGAGACCATAACTCTCTCCATATAGAGAGTTAAGATCTCAAATTTATATGGTCAGTCATTGACATAGTGACCTACTCACCCACCAATTTTCACAACCATTGGATTTGATTTGGCCCCAGAAATGATCCCCACTTTCTCACTAATTTGAAGTGTTTCTGCACTTTATAGTTTTAGTCAAGTGGGGTGTCTAAATTTTAATTTAGGTTGAATTTCTTGTTTTTACTTGATTATTATTTTTATTTATTAGATAAATAATTTACGTGTTTTATTTAATTTTTATGTTCTATTTTATTTTAGTTTTGGTATTTTACTAGAATTTTGTTTGAATTATTTTTGTTTTGCACTAAATTTACTCATTCAACTTGTTTATTAAAAAGACATTTTATTTGCTTGTTGTTTCTCTCTAATTTTTCTACAGTAATCTTGTAATATTTTTTTAAGATGTTCTCTTCCAAATTTTAGTCCAACCCCAGGAGCACAAGTCCCGGAATGGGCCTCACAATCCATTGACTTTGTAGGGTTTTGTGCTAATTTGCACATAACCCACCTACTTTGAAATTTTCAATGTGGGAATTTCCTTTATTAAATGTGGCTAAGATTTATCAGAGGGTCCTTTTGGGGTGATAATCCAAACCATTGAAAAATTCCAGACCTAGGGGACTCCCTTTGGTGGCCCAAAAATCCCAAAGAAAAATAGGTTGTTGGATTTTGGAACAGACACAGTACCCTTGAACTTTCATTTTGTGAAAAATTAGGCGTACAATAAGATCAGGGGTACCCTGTCATTTCAGGCGTACCTGTATGAAAGGCCTTTCGGATGTTCCTGGATGTCCAATGGCTCACAAAGGCCCTTATACCCTCAGAAGTCCCTCATCAAGTACCTGTTTGGGCCAGTACCCTTGATCTTTCACTTTATGAAAGATAAGTCGTACAATAAGATCAGGCATAGCTTGTTATTTCAGTTATACCTATCTGAATAGCCTTTCTGGCTGTCCCTAGATGTCCAGTGGCCCACAGTGGCTTACTGACATACAAAATTCCCAAGCATACCTCAAGGAAGACTCCTAGTCCCTTAGAGTGACTCCAACTACCAAGTGGGGTCCAATTGGGGCAATATGCCTGAACTTTCACTCTTGTGAAAGATCAGGCATACCTAAAGTTCAGGTGTACAACTTGAGATTAGGTGTACCAACATGAAGGGCTTATCTTCCTATCCCTGTGTGTCCAGTGGTCTGTAAAGACCTACAAACTCTTAAAAACCTCTTAGAAAAAGTTTCAAGTCCTTGGTTTTACTAGAATAACCAAGTGGGATCCAGTTAGGGCAACACGTCTAAACTTTCACCCCTGTGAAATATTAAGTGTACCTAAAGTTCAAGCATCATATTGAGTTCAGGTGTACCACCAAATTCAGTCGTATACATTGAGTTTAGGCGTACAGCCTATTTCAGGCATACAATCAGAAATTGACTAAGAGTTTCAACCACTTGCTTTTGCTTACTTAACACTTGAAAATTGCTAGGTTAGAGGAACCACCCTAAAAATGTGGGTAATTGGAGTACCTAACACCTTCCCCAATTGCAGCCAAACAGTTTAACCAAATCTCTGAAAGGCTAGACCAGTTTGAGAGTCAATCCCTAGACCTTTGGGTCTAGCTAGGGCTATAAGACCCATAATCCTTCTTTCCCCTAGAAAGGAGGAGGATGTCAAACCCCGTCTATAAAACCTAAGTTGGTGGTGACTCCAAATGCAAACCCTATGCCAACCCACATTGGCTCAGCTTTGTATCCCTTAAAGTAGGGCGGGCAGACCACCCAGTCTTTCCATGTTGCCCACAGAATGGCGACTCCACTGGGGATTTACCATTTAACCTCTAAGTATGCAATGTATAAGTGCCATAAGATTTCTTTATTTAAACTTTATCTACCATTAATTCTATTTTTATTTATGAATAAACATGTGTTCACATAAATCATAGAGCATATCATTAATTAGTAGGATCTACTTGCATTTGAACCATATTAAACTTGCATCTTAGGCACTTAAGTCAAATTGAACTAGTTAGTAAGACCAAGATTCACATTAAACAAATTGTTTGCAAAAACATGTTTGATTTTCACATTCTTTTTATAATGAGTCCATTAGATAAGACACTTTATTTGCACTTGCATGAACATCAGAAACCTTATATCTGTCATTACCCACCAATGGACCGACATTAGCAAATATTTAGGATGAAGACAACGCTTGAACTGTGGCTGCTACGTTAGTGCGGTTAGGCTTAATAACCCAACCCTATCACTATTCCCAAGATCCGAGTAATCAGTGAGGTGTTTATACTAGGAGACCTTATTCATAAAATCTCTAATAAAAAATTTCCATGCATATATATTCATTTTAGGTAAAATTTATTTAGGTCACACTTAAATTTGAGGTTTAGTCATAGGACTTGATTGCTAAATTTTTGTTGTACACTTGCTTGTCTTGATTTATGGAACCAAAATTCATGTTTATTAACCAAATTTAAAAATACATATAGATATGATTAGGCCGGTTTTACCTTCTTAATTAAGTTTGAATACTTCTCATCCCATTTATTTAATACATATCAGTTAGACATTAGAATAAGAATCCATTCCATGAAACCAAAAAAAAGACACTCCAATTTCAAAAAATAATAATAATAAGTCCGTACATTAGGTCTTCTTCTTCAAAAATTTATAAGTCTTTTACAAAATAAAATAAAACATAACATAAACAATCATCCACAAGCTGAGGGTTGGCTTCTAGGATCACCTTCCTTTCCTTGAGGGGTGGTCTCTAGGTCCACCACTTCTTGGTATAAGAATGTCCCCCCAGAACGGACAAAGTTAACATTAATCAATGTAGTCATGAGAGCGCTACTCTCTCTAGCAAGCTTTGTTCCCTTTCCCATAGGTATAGGAGACATGTCCTCAGTCCTAGCCCTATCACCCTCTCTTGTGGGACCTATGGGCTCTGCTGCATCAACCCCAGAAGGTGCACCTACCTTCCTCTCCAGGTCCTTGCTACTTAGTCCCTCTCGTGGTCGGGATTTTCTTCAATAACTGTAAAAGAATTTTAAAAAACAAAAAGGAAAGAATCAAATCATTAAAAATAAAAAAATAAAACAAATAAATTTTCTTACCTTGACAATTTCTGCCTTATGCTTCTCCTTCAAGGAACACCGCTTTGCTCCATGGTCTAGATAGGCCTGGGTCACTAGGGTGAAGCATTGGGCTAACCTCTGGAAAGTATCTGTAAAGACCGCCCTAGAAACTTGTAAAAAGAAAAATTGATTAAACATATTTTAAAACTCATTTGTACATAACCACAAGGAAAACTTACATGTGTCACCATGTCAGCCCTCTGGAACCTCAGCCTCGGGCAAAAGCATCTTCACTTGACACCCTTGGAAGTCAGTCACCACAACTACTATCGGTATTCTACCCATCAGACCAAGCCCATCACTGGGGGCGTTTCTTTTCCTTCTCCTCCCAGCCCTTGATTCTTGCTCAGCAGCAACCCTAGGCTTGCCTACAGGCTGCCCCTCTCCTCCAGGTGCCACTTGATAAAAAAAACCCAAAATGAGTCTAAATTTCAAAATTGAATGGAAATCAAAATAAACCCTTTACATACCTCGGCTCAATAGGTCCACCAAAGGTCCACATGACTGGGTGACCCACCACCCAACATATTCCCGGTCTAGGACTAGGTATTTGGCTGCATCCTCCCCAACCTCACCACTTGGCCCCTGTACAAGATCATGTCAACACACATCCTCTTCCAGTCAAGGCCACAATGACCTATTATTAGAGTCTATTGTCTAGTGTGCTTCCCAAACATATCACTTGATGGGTTAAGTGGTACAAGGCACATTATCCACATCTTTTTAAGAGAGGACACACTTATATGGTCATCACTAGACTATATCAGAGCACTCTTTATGTACCTATCCAGTTTCTTCATCAGTTCACCCTTCAATAAGATCGTTTTGACTTCCCTATAGTTTATCAAGACATTCACAAGCTGAATTTTTAGATGCCAAATTATATTCGGTCTCATTTGATTGCACTCTAGACCAATTCACACATCCGAGTCACCTGGCATCCACCCATTTTTCTCTGTAAAGGTTTAGGCAATGTCACCTCCTTATAAGTAGTGGCTTCACCATGACCCCCTTGTATGATCTACTACATTGGTTGCCTCTACTTCCTCAAACAAGAGGGCTTGTACTAAGTCACCTTTCACATCAAATTTAGGGTCACCTCATACTCAGCAAGAGTATGAGTAAGCCCTTCAAGACTTAGCAGACAAGTGGGCTCGACATTCACAAACCACGGCCCCTTTGGTAGCTAAGTCACATCTTTTGGTAGATACCAAAATTTTGCAAGATTGTTTCCAATAAAGGAACGAAATGCAGTCCGAGCTTATTCATGCCCTGAAGGGTGGGCTCAAGGATACTAGAACTTCCCATGTTGATATGGGAAGTAAGATCCGATGCACCTAGAGTGCCAAGACTCTAGTCTATCTTGTGTTTTCTTATTTCCCTGTTGTTGTACATGGTCAAATACCCTCTTGTAACCACTTATCATATACATATATATGTACAAAGTTTGTTTCCACAATTGGCGTTCTTGGAAAATAGACATGAATTCACTTGTATGACATATGCACTTGTTAAACAATTTCTGGCTATTAAAAATGAACAAATACTAAAAAATGAATTCCCTAAGTAAATGAATGTCTTCTAAAAAATAGTTTAAGCTAACCACAATAACTCAGAGACTTGACTACAAAGAAATAAGGCACAACTCAACAAAGCCATGACAGATAAGTCTACTCTGCCAGCATCTACAACAAGTGATGCACCTTCCACTCATCCTGAGGTCTCATCGAGAACTCAACCCCCTTCTCATAGCTGTCCTAAAAATACACTTTTAGACTGGCAAAGAGCTAAACTTGAAAAGATGATGAGAGAGTTCATGTCCAATTTGTAAATGTAATGTGTTGCAAATTCCATGATTTGTAAAATACATGTATAGACTAGGGCATGAGTGGTGCCATGTTAGAGTCTAGGAGGTTCTTAGCTCTCAAGCATTATGAAGATCATCATCAAGCATTAAGAAGACCTCAAGAAAAGCAAACCAGGAGCGGAGCATATAAGTCATCCCGAAGGATTCAACACTCACTCCGAGCTCACACAAGGTAAATCAAGTAAAGTGACATAGTCAAGATGAATCAAGGGTCCAAAGGGGAGTTCCAAAGGTCTATGGACTTTCCTGAACCATGGAGGGACGATCCTAAGGTCTCTATAGTTGTGCCAAGTATTTTGGAGGCTTTGTAGGGCATTTGGATTGATCCAAACTTATTTGGATTAATTTAGGATCGATCCAAGATCGAACCAGCAACTCTCGAGTTACAAGTTCTAAGTGTTTTTGCATTTAGATGGATCCAGGATTGATCCAAAGTAGCAAAAACACTGTATAACAGTCAAAACTTTAAAAAATCATTTTAAATCAATGACCCATGTTGTTTGACCATTAGGGGATGTTTTAATCCTATAGACACAAGTCATTTTTCATCCATTATAAATAAGATTGAGCTCCAAATGAGAAAGTAATGGTCATGAACAAATCTAAGCTCTCTTGCTCTTATTTTGGGAAAACTATGAGAGATTTGGTACTTTAACTTTTGGGAAATCTCTCTAGAAGCCTAGATAGGAAAATCTATACACAAAAGACCATTCATTTACTCCCACCTTGTTCTTACTAAGGCAAATCATCAAGTGGAAGAATCCGAGGGTTGTCTAAACTTTTAAGAAGAAAGTGGGTTCTATAATCACACCTCTTAGTCAAGGAGAAACCCACCGGTATTGGCTTAACTAGCCTGAGGAGCCAACCAAGGAGCATTGGGGAGCTACAGTACATCTTGCTTAAGGAGGAGCAACCCCAAAGTGTGAGTGGAAGACAACATTAACCTTCAAAGAGGTAAACACTTGCCTTGAAATTTTTATTTAAGTTCCAGAGACCTCTCTTGCCGGAGACAGGGAGAATTGGCACTACCGCCGAAGACACCAGTAGTGTAGACCCTTAGCTCTTCCCTCAGAGACACCAGAATAGTAGACCATAGATCACCGCACCAAAGATACAAGGTGTAGTTTGCTTGGTAAGTAGACTAGGCTTTTTGTTTAATTTTTAGCCTTGATTGTAATATTTTCAATCTTAATAAAATTACATAGCTCGGTGGTGAGCTATTGAGAGTGGATGTAGGCTGTTGTGCCAAACCACTATACATCTTGTGTATATTGTGATTGCTTGTGGCTTACCTCTACATTTTTCAATTATATTGTCAAGCATTGCACATATTAATATAACCTCACATGCAATACAATTGAACATATTCATATTCATGTGCATAATTTAATTACAATCAAACACTAGGAATAAATTAATTAATCAAACTATTGGACTTAGGGTAACTGAAAAGAATTTTAAAAATATCCTATTCACCACCCCCTCTAGGATCAATATTGGAATATCAATTGGTATCAAAGCAAGGTTGCTCTTCTTGGGGGTTAATAACTCGAGTAAAAGATCCATATGCCTAGAGGAACTAGTCAGGTCTCCTCAAACCTTTGAGATGGCTCTCAAACCAAATAAAGGATCCAATGAGGAGCTTGGCAAAATTGTCCAAAGCTTTAAAAAATTCACTAGTGGTTATAGGAAGAACCCTTCATAAAAAAACAAATATACTAAGAGGAATAAGGTTCTTAAGGAAGAACCAAATTTCTATGAATGTGGTGGTTTTGGTCACCTTATTAGAGAATTCCCAAACCACTTAGAGAAATACAAGAAGAAAGCAATGATGGCCACGTAGGATGACTAGGATAAGTTGGTAGTGAAGAAAGATCTTTACATGAAATCCAAGCCTTCATGGCTTGTAGGTCTCCTAAGGATTCACTTGAAAGTGAATCTGAAAGTGATAAAGAAGAAGGCAAGGATGAAGAGGGCATCCAAGAAGCCTTCAACAAACTCTATGAAAAAAATATAGAGTTAAGAAAGACCATCAAGTCCTTAAAAAGGGGAAACTCAAGTCTAACTCAAGAAAATGAAAACTCAAGTCTAGCTCAAGAAGGAAAAACCTATTCCTTGGAACTAAATTTATCTAAATGCTCAGAGGAGAAGGATGGGTTGCTTAAAATAAATTCTAATATCTCAAATGAAAATAAAAATCCAAAGAAAATAATAGAAGAGTTATAATTAAAGTCTTTGGCTTCCAACCTAGGAGAAGAGCATCAAAACTTAAAAGACAACATAAATTTGTTAGAAAAGAGATTAAGTGAGGAAAAATGTTCCTCAAGATAGAAAAGGAAAATTGAAAATTTGAAAAGAAGAAATTAGTTGAGGACAATGAAATTAAATCCTACAAGACTTTAGAACTCGAACAAAAGTTAAAACTTTAGAGAAAATAAAAAGAGTCTAGACCTCAGTTGCTCCAAGTTCAATGCAAGAAACAATGAGCTTCTTAATCAAGTTAAAGAACTTGAGGAGCACAAAAAGAAGTCTCATAGCACTTTTGCCCAAAGAAGCAAAAAGCTAGAAAAATTGCCAAAAGGAAAAGAAGATAGTAGAAGGGGATTGGGATTTTACTCAGAAAATGCTCAATCTTCCACATATACAAAAGAGCCAAAGAATGCTTATGCAAAAGGCAAAAGTAAGACCAATGTCTTCCCATAAGCCATGATGTATGGTGGAAGACATTCTTCTTTCAAGAACAAAACTCTTACTAATCATGAAAGAAGAGAGGAAGTACTTAGCCTATTAATAGGCTATGATTCAACCTCTAAAAGTAATGTCTCAACTTCTAGAAGAGCTCCAATCAAATGCCATTATTGTGGATTTGATGGTCATATAAGAATTGGATGCATCAAGAGGCAAATGGACTTGCATGTCTAAAGTTCCCAAGAGTCTTGGAGAATAAACCAGACTTATTCCCAAAAGACTCAAGATGCAAAAAAATCTAAAAAGGAAAACTTAATTTTTAGAACCCAAAAATCATTTTCAAAAGAAAAAGAAAATGATCCACCGAAGACAAATCAAGATCCAAGAAATATGGGTCAAGAAGATTTGAGTGAAGAAAGATGAACTCACGTCCTATTTTAGAATGAGAGCATGTCAAGATGATATCTTGATAATGGACATGACCCGTTAGAGGTCTTAGGAAAGAGGGCTTTATATGGTCCAAATTAAATCTAAGCCTTACAAGTAGGGTTGAAAGAATCCTAAAGGAATAATCTTAAAAAGATCATAAAAAGGCTAATTAAATGATCTAGGCTCAATGGACAAAGCCAAATTAGAAATCAAGGAATATGTCTAAGAAAGTGGCATCAACCTTGATTAAACACCTTGATAGGAAAGCACAAAAGGTGTTGATCATCTATGAAGATCAATTGACCAAAAGAAAATGAAATTGTCAATTGTCTGAAGCATGTGTGGAGCTATACTAGGTAAACCTTAAATTACATTCTTGGATTCCATTGCTTGAGCTAATGCAACTCAAAATCTTAAAAGCATATTAAAAATTTGCTTATGATGCATGCATGTGATTATTCATGATATGTTATTCTTATTTAATAATCATATAGATAATGATGGACTTGTTCTTAATTGGAACATTTACATAAATATGTGTCCAAGTCACCTTAGCACACCTTGAGTATGTATGCTCCATAAAAGCACATTTATTGACTGCTCTTAGTGATCCTATGCATCATTATGCACATTATTATATCACTAGTGACAAATTGATCTTGATAGGTACATCCTTTTATGTTACTTATACCTTTATAACCTACCATACATATTCTTCAATGCACGAAATTTGCTCTAATAGATATACTTGTTCAATGGTCATTGATCTTAATCCATAATACTTTACTAGAATGTCTATTATGGATAATTCCTATCTCGGACCTATATGCTCATTGAAATCACTTGGTCCACTTACTCGTATTTTCCTTGTCAATTCATAACAAAGAATTAAGGGAGAAGAGAATATGAGGAAGAAAATATCCTAAGAGATATGGATTCGATAGAAGTCCTTAGAGTACCTCAAGAAAATCAAAGAACTTGAGGAGGACATGAGGAAGTCATTGTCTATGATAGCACAAGGACATGACAAATTAGAGAAGATAATCTCCATGCGAAAGAACCATGGTGACATAAAAGGACTTGGATATAATTCCAATGTCAATCACGCCTTCTCCACATAAAAGACTAAGACTATCCTTGTGAAGCCAAGGGATAGGCTATTGCACAAGCCTCCCACAAGGGCAAGGAGAAAGTAACATCTTAAGGACCATCACAAAGATCCTATGTGGTTAAGAGGAAGAAAAGCACATTCAAGGGTAAAGCTCCCTTGAAACAAGTTGAAAAGTTTGGGAAACCAAAACCTCCACCAAATTTCTATGTCAAGGTAGTATGGAATAGCTTTCAAGCCAATAAGCCTTCTACCTCTAAAGGATTTCTAGAAAATACTTCAACTTCTAGAAATCTCAAAAGTCAAGTTAGAAGAACCCCTCAATCCTTTCATACTCTATCTTCTAGGAGCAATCAATTTCAACATCTTAAACCTAGAGGAACTTGATCGTGTAGGAAGACGATGACAACAAATCTCAAAAACACAAAGCTTTAAAAAAAATACATAATGGGAAGAATATCGACAAGATGAACTATTTTCAAAACCTTGAAAATAGGAACCTTCTCAAGGAGAAGGAATTAGCTTAAAAAGAAAAGATAAGAAAGTATGGGTTAGGAAGGATGAGCTAAAGTGCTTAGTCATCCAAATGACTCTAAGAGCCAGGAACATATCAAGGTGGTACCTTGATAGTGAGTGCTCAAGACATATGACCAGATAGGTCATTACTTGTCAATCTTGATGAAACCTAAGGTGGGAGTGTCACATTTAGTGACAGAAACATTGCTAAGATCATTGGCAAGGGAACTGTAGAGGTCCTTGGGGTTCCCACACTCTCAAATGTCCTATTTGTGCGAGGTCTATTGCACCATCTAATTAGTATAAGTGAAATCTATGAAAAAGGCTATGGTGTGCACTTTTTGAAGGACAAGTGTGAGATTAAGGACAAGGGGAGTGATGAAATCTTTGTCAAAGGGATAAGGATAAGCGACAATTGTTTTTTCATAAAACCCAACAAGCATGAGTTGGATGTTTATCTTATGTCTCAAATGGATAAAACCAATCTTTGGCAACAAAGGTTAAGTCATATCAGCTTTAGAGACCTATCTAGGCTAAGCAAGAAGGTAATAATCAAAGGCTTGCTTAGATTGACCCAAGTTGACAATCCTATGTGCAAAGGTTGTCAAAAGGGTAAACAAACTAATGTCCCTTATAAAAAGACAAATCAAATAGGGTCATTTAGGCCTCTAGATCTTCTCCACATGGACTTGGCCGGTCCAACAAGAATGGAGAGTCTAGGCAGTAAGAAATAATTCATGGTAGTGGTGGATGATTTCTCACATTTCACTTGGGTGACATTCCTAAGAGAGAAATTTAAGGCCTTTAATGGATTCTTAAGCAATTGCAAAATAACTCAGTTGAAAAGGACCTCCCCATCAGCACATTTGAAGTAACCAGGGAATGGATTTTGAGAACCACAGGTTCTTAGATTTATGTGATGAGAATGGATCAAGATGAACTCTCATCACAACAAAGCCCATAGGATGAAGGTGATATCCAACCTCATCCTAAGGAGAGAAGGATCACAAAGGGATTATCACTTAATGATATCCTTGGTGATCCAAAGGATGGAGTGAGACCAAGAAGGCAAATCGAAAACATCCTATGTCATCTCTGTTTCACTTCTAAGATAGAGCCTAGGAAAGTAAAAAAGGCTCTAAATGATTCAGCTTAGATCAATGCCATGCAAGGTGAGTTCAACCAAATCAAGAGGAAGACCCTGAAGTAAGCCCCAAGAGCCTGGTATGAGAGACTAACTAGGTTCTTGTTGGATCATCACTTTAATAGGGGAGTGTTGACAAAACACTCTTCATCAAGAAAAAGGACGGTCAGATACTCATTGCTCAAAGCTATGCGGATGACATCATCTTTGGGTCCACATGTGAGGAGTTGTCACATGGGTTTGCCCATACGATGAAATCCGATTTTGAAATGAGTATGGATGGAGAATTATGATTTTTCCTTAGATTACAGATCAAGCAAACATTAGAAGGAATATTTCTAAACCAATCCAAGTTTGCAATGGATCTGGTATCCATGTTTATACTTTTAAAGTCTAAATTGATAGATACTCTAATCAGTACTAATGGGAAAATAGCTAAAGATATCGATGGAGTCGATGTTGATTCCATCGGATATAGGAGTATCATAGGAAGTCTGTTATATTTAACTGTAAGCAGACTAGACATTGCCTTTAGTGTAGGTGCCTGTGCGAAGTATCAGACAACACCAAAGGAATGGTATTTGAAAGCGGCCAAGAGAGTTATTCGATATGTACATGGGATGATCAACTTTGGCCTTTGGTATCCATTTGATACCACAACAGCCTTAGCTAGGTTTTCAAACACTTATTGGGTGGGCAATGGTGATGACCATAAAAGCATGAGTGGGGAATGCTTTTACATAGACAATTATCTTGTCTCGTGGCACAGTCGTAAGCAAAATTCCATATCACTATCAATCGATAGCAAAGGTGGAATACATCACAACTGGAAGTGGATGCACGCAACTATTATGGCTGAAGCAGATGCTAGCAGACTATGAGTTGACTTAATCTATAATGAATCTATTCATTGACAACTCAAGTGAAATATAGAAATCTGGTCCAACACTCTAGAACTAAACATATAGATATTCGTCACCATTTCATTCATGAATTGGTTAAAAAGAAAACAATATCTCTAGAGCATGTATTAACTAAGGAACAATTGGTAGATATCCTCACAAAGGCCTTGGACTAAAAAAGATTCAAATATCTTCAAGGCACGATGGTAATGTGTTATATGTAAAGACATATTCATAAAATACTCTAAATTAATGTAAAAAAGCACATATTTGGGGTAAGTAGGGTTAACCGAGCAAAAAAAAAAAGGAAAATCTGGGATTTTTGCCCAAAATATTCCATTTTAGATCAATCTAAACTAGTGATGCCAGTGAAAAATGAATCTTCATTCATTATAAAAAGGGGGAAATGACCTTGTTCGAACAAGGACCACTCCAAAGTCATTTTTTGCTCTCTCCTCTCCCTTTTTTGTTAGATTTTCAAATCTACCAAGCCAACACCATGTCTAAGCGAGATTTAGGGAAAGCTCCTTTACAAGAGAAGGATCAGGTCAAACACCCTAGAATGTCATCCACAAATTACAGAGCGTTGAGGAATTATTTTGCCTTCCACAACTATACTTACATCTACTGGAAGAAGCAAATTTTTATTAAGAGATATGTGAAGCAATCGACCATTCATGACTTCATGATAGACACAACTATTCCAAATGATAGGTGGATGCAACTCATTGTCATCAAAGGCAAAGTGTAACAAGATATTTTTCGCATCTTTTACTCCAACATCTACAACACTAATTACACACGTCTCATCTTTGAGGCAAAGGTTTACGGAGTTCGCATACTGATTAATCCGGACTGGATTGTTATGCTATTGGGGATTGCTCTCCCCACAGCCAATGTCATTATCTTTCCCAACCAGGGGATTGACAAAGCTCACATTTATAGGAAATTGCCAACCGCTAGGTGTTGTATGGTGGCAATGGTACTTGATATCATCCTTATACACAATCTGCTATAGACGACACATAAGACCGCCATAACAGATGATAGGGTGCATCTGGTTGCTAGTTTGATGGAAGGCAAATCTATCGACATCTCGACCATCATGTGTCAAGTTATGATGCAGTCATCCATTGACGATGGGATGAAGAGGGATCTGCCTTATGGAGTGCTAGTCACTCAGATTCTAGAGCAGCGCGGTGTCTCATTCCCTAAAGATGTCGTGATCCTTCTACAGGGCCTGTTGATTGATGATGCTACCATCAAGAAGATGGAAGGTTAAAGGCAAGTTGTGCCATAGGCAGCTCAAGCAGTTAGAGAGGCGGCTTAGCCTGTCCCAGTTCCTATTCATGTTCCTGCACCAGACGAGGCCACCACCAGCTCCCGAGCCTATAGTAGCTAGTACTTCTGCATTTATACCCCTAGCTCCATCCTCCTCAGCGACTACAGCCTTAACACTCTCAGTGACTTTACCACTTGCACTCTTGGCCCTGATTTGAGATATTCATGGTGATTTTAGGCATATTCTTAGGTGCTTTGACCACCTTGGGAAGAAGGTGGACAGCATGGATCAATGGTTTGTCCACATCGAGGCCATTGTTGATCCCTCCAGAGCCCCAACACCTAGAGTCGTCCTAAATATCCTTGCTAGTGACGATGAGGATGAGGAGAGCGGTGAAGATGCATATACACCTCTTCTAGTTTTTCCTTTTTTGATGAATTTTTCTATATTTCCCATTTTTTAATAGAAACTTGTAAATCTTTTGGGAATTATTGAAAATATCATTTTTTTTCTATACTCTGCACTTTATGACAATCCTTTTGCTATGGCATGTACTCTCTCCATATTTATGTCATCTCTTATGATATGCATTTAGTATAACCTCTTTGGTTTTCATGCCAAAAGGGGGAGAGTTAAGTAAAAGATTAGTAAAATTTTCAAATTTTAAAAATTAAAGACAAATTTGAACTAAAATTTGAGATATCATACTCAGGGGGAGTAAAAATGAATTGCCAAAGTTAGGGGGAGCAAAACATAAAAATTAATGAAATTTTTTATATCTATTAATCTAAGAAATGATCGAGTGAAACATCTTAAGGCTATTTGTGCTCAATCACTTGCACTTATGCTCATTCATTGTACTTGACACTTCACTTTATGGACAAATACATCTCATTCATTTGCTTGCTTGTGTGCTCATTATACTTTATCATTTAACTAAACTAATCTTGGTGTGAGAAAGGTATAATTTTGTCAAATGAATTTTATGAACTTAAAGCTAAAGCACATTACAAATGAAGAGCAATAAATGAAAAGTCGAGCATGTATTAAGGGTGAGAGCTAAAGAAA
>JAOXJP010040374.1:0-16425 GCA_025762735.1 Platanus orientalis
TTTCACATAGATATATATATATATATATATATATATATATATATATATATATATATATATATCGAATATTGATTTGGGGTTTTTTGTTTTTACTATTATAATACTCTCCTCTTGCTTAAACCTTTAACTATCTTATGTTTACCAAATCATACCATTGGGAGATTAGGTTTAGGCTTTTATTTTTATATGAAAGTTTTATATGAGGGGGATGAGTTGTAACCGTTGGATTAAATCATCCAACGGTTAGTGTTTTGTTACGCGTTAATAATGGGAAAGGGTCTGGTGTACTAATTTCTTTGTCCCCCCATGTTTTGAATTTTTATTCGGACGGATTTTTTTCCGAAGCGGATGTAGGTAATACCAAATTTGATTCGTTTATGATTCGAATATGCACTTTTCGAATCAGATATATTTCAAATCGGATATAGGTGATTCCAAATTTGTTTTTTCGAATTGAATTCAAATCAAATTCCTCGGATTTCAGATATAAAATCAGATCATTGACAACCCTGGTTGGAGCTCAGGAGGCCGGTCACCAAAGTGGTTGTTGGGTCATGACTAACAAAAAACCACCACCTCAATTCTTGCTCCTTAGGATAGTAGTAGTGGAAGAATTCATTGAGGGTAAGGTGGGCCTTCCTCTCAAATGTCAACTCCAAGAGGACCATACACCCAATGGCATCCTCCAGGCATTAGACATCAGCTGTTCCGGTGCCAGATTGAGACATAGTAGCAGGTGCCTAAGGAAGTGGGGGCCAAAAAATGTAGACCCGCTAGAAGGGCCTGCTCATACAACACTGGGCTACCATCAGGAGCCTCGAAAGCCAAAAGATTCTCGGGGGTAGTGAGGACAGCCCCCTCGGGGATAAGGAAAGATGATAGATACCGGGTCTAGGTCTGTTGCCCCAACTTGGACGTATAAGAAACAGCAACAAACTCTTGCCTGAGAGCAATCTCCGTTGCTGCTTCTAGGTCATTAAGAGAAGCTGACCTAATAGCTTGCTCAGGGGAATTTTGCCAAATCTCCGATAGGTCATCAACACCGTTGACCATCTGGTCAACGCTATCCCCAGACACCATTGAATAAGAAAAAAAAAGAAAAAAAATAGACTTGGGAAAAATAAAGGTGATAAAGAAAAAAATTATAAGAAAAGGAAAAAAGGCTCAAGAAAAATGGCTATCGGGGGAAAGAAAACAAGAACGGGCCCTAAGTAAAGAGATAAACTAAAAGAGTGGGATCACAAAGCAAAATAGAAGTACCTAGAAGTCGGATGAAGCAGACTAGGTAGCAAAAAGGATTGCCGAAGTTCTAGATTCGGAGTCGATGCTGGGATGCATGGAGCTTGCTAGAAATCGCCCAAAGAGGAGACACAAAGTAGCGCAGAGATGTTTAAATTGACAAAGAAAACAAAAATGACCTTCGAGGGGAAGGATTAATAGGAAAAACCCGTAATCCTCGACCCTACATGTGTCGTTCATCTGGGGGGGATATCAAAAGCATTATAATTATCTTGGGAGCTGAGGTGATGCTTGAATCTTGAAGTAAATATGAAACTTAAACCTATTCGTTCGATTACATCAAGATACACGCGAGACACGACCCTCAACATGACCCAAAAATGTCATAGGCATGTCCCCTCGACTGCCATAGCACATTAAATGAAGGGCTATCATAACACTTGCCTGCAATAAATGCACCCTCGATAAATGACAAAGTAAAAGCAACCAGTGCAATGAACCACGATAGTAAAAAACAATTCACATTCTCGAGAAACATCATCCATGACTCTAGAATGAGGGGAAAAGTTGATAGGGAAAAATACGGAGACCATATAATCCAGAAAACCCTGACCCTAATCCCTGGAATGACTCTCAGGGTGTGACCTAGATCCCGAGTATCTCGGCGCCTAGAAAGGGAAGCCCTCGGGGAAACTCCCAGAGCATGACCTGGACCCTGAGTATCCCGACGCCTAGAAAGGGAAGCCACCCCATCGCCAGCTATTTGGTCCCAAAGATCATAGAAGATCCCTACTAGATATGGAAATTAGGTGCCCCACCTTCTACACTTAGAGATAAGAACAATTCAGAAGCCGCTACCAAAAAAAATAAATTTCTATAGGTGGCCTGACAGATTGAGAAGAGACAAAATCGGAGGAAGCCACTGCAATTAACCAACTAAAAATGGAGAGATCAGGGAGGCACTATGATCAACATGAGGAGATATGGACATAATCTTGCCTGATACGCCACGACTCGAGCCTATAAATAAGGGGAACAATCAGCTCACCAGGTATGAGAAAGAAAATCCTAGAGCCTAAGTACTCTACAACCATCCTTATTTGACTTGATCCTCGGAGAGATTGAGGTCGGCACCCCACTAGTGTCACAGTTCTTTGGCTTGTTGGCTTTGTTTGTAGGGATTGTCTCGTCGGAGATCCTTGGCCACTGTGCAACCATTTGGCCGGTGTTGGGACACTAACGGTTTTGGTATCATCAATCTTTCATAAAGTTAACCTAATGTCCCATTCTGTTGATCCTCCTCTTCATCTTATTCATCCTATTGACAATACTTTTTTTGATTTTTCTCTTTTCAAGCTCGCCAATCCATGATGACCTTCGACAAGTCTTCAACAAAGGAAGAACCAGAGGAGGGTGCCGCTTGAGATGAAGAAGGAGCATCTTGAACAGGAGGTGTAGCAACTTAGGAAGTGGAAGGTCCAGCCTGAGATGTGGAAGGTTCAACTTAAGCATATTCCTTCTTTTTACCTTGCAGCATCTTATGCAGTTTGGCATCTTTGACTGCAATCCCTTGGCTCAGAACCTTCACATCTAGCGGAAAGTGCACTCTACAAGTCTTCATGAGGTTAGTAATCATAACTCCATATAGCAACCCCTTAATTGGAGAAGTATTCTTATCTTCAAAAATGATCATTTAGAAAATAATAGCTGGAATATTTGTTGGCCTCCTAGCCAAAATGTTATACACCACATGAACTACATGATTAGGAAAGTCCACATTATGCGTGGTTGGAAAGAGGTTGTAGGTGAAGATCCGGTGAAGGGAGCGAGCAAGAAGAGTACAATTGATTGCCTTGAGCTTCCCCATCCAAATATGTATTCCACCCTCATAGATGAGAGCAATAATCTCCTCTTTATTGATGCCGGTAGGTGGGAATACTACTACATTAGTCTTTGGGAAAGCAATACCTAGAATATGGCTAAGAGATTCTGGATCAAGTGCTCCCCATACACCTTTGTCATGAAAACTAGAGTCTCGAGGGCTTGCCAACCTCCCTCCAAAAGACGGATCCTGATCACCACATCATAGAGAGTCTGTGGATTAACAACCTCTCTACGAACAAGGACCTTTTAAAAAAAAATACTCATGTAGTTGTTGTGGCATGCCTTGTTGTGAATCGGGTCATAGTTCTCGTGATCCTTGTTTCCTACCATCTTCGAAGCTTTTTTGATTGTGAGTTTGGGTTGCATGGGAATCGAAGACAAATCCGACAAGATTTACAAATGAAATGGGTGGATTTTTAGAGAAAATTTTGAAGGAAGATGGGTTTTAGGGCACAAAAGCTCAAAAGATATGTAAATAAGGGCAAAAATGAGCTTATAAAGAACTTGGAGATTTGTATTCCACAAGTTCCCCTAAGTCAGATCGGACCAAGGACGTCGGATTAATCCAGATCGAATTGATCCGACATAAGTTGGATCGATCTAACTGGACTTTTTTTATATTACAAAATAGTCCTATCAGTTCCTTATTTCCCTCTCTATCATTTGGAACCCCTCAAATTGATGTAATGTATCTTCTAGATGTGAATTTATTCATTTTTATAGATACATTATATAATTTGGTATCTACAAGATTTCATGGTACACAAATTTCCTAAGAGGTTGCAATACCAACCTGATGATTGTATATACCAATTAAGCATATGGTTAGCAACCTTAGGCCATTTCACACAAACCAATTGAGCATCTCAAATGTTCAAATCTTTTTTGCATTAAGTAATTTGGTGAAGATGTCTTCCAGCAGATGTTCTATTTCAACATATTCCAAAGAGATTAGCTTATCTTCAACCAAGTCTCTGATAAAGTGATGTCTAATATCAATGTGTTTGGTTTGGGAATGTTGAATGGAGTTTTTTGCTATCTGGTCCAATATACATCCGAAAAACCAACAATTATATTGTTGGTATCAAATTGGTACCATAGATTGTAATTGATAGTAACATTAATGTAACACCCCATACCAATATTAGGTAATTTTGGAGAATCTGGACTTGACACCATGTTTCTAAATTAAACCCTTGGTATTTGTGAGTAAAAGGGCTGCCCTCGATGCTCTAGAGACTTGGACATGACTTAGAGTGTATTGATTTGGGTTAGACTTTAGGAACCCAAAATGAATAAAACAAAAAATTTAGAAAAGACCGAGACATGACCGATCACAAGATCCCTCACTGTTCACGAGTGTGACCAATCCCACATCTCATGACCAATCACGAGGGCCCTAACCGATCACAGATATAGGTCACAACCCTTAGGAGTTTTGTTCTAAGTAAGAATTTGCACTATTGTAAAATCCGTGACCAATCGGGGGATCCCTAATTGATCACAAATCTCATGATTGGTCACGACTCAAAAATCAAAAAAAAGTTAAAACATATACAGAATAACATGTCATGACCTCATTTGACCTCCACATGAACGAGATGTCATTTTAGATAAATTATTAACCCTATTAGACCTCATTTGGGTCCTTTAGACCACTTAAAACACAAAGAGAAAGAGTGAGTGAGAAGTTGAAGGTGAAGAATCATCTTCTCTAAGGCTTGGTAAGATACCAAAACTGAGATCTATCTTAGATCAAGGTTCACTTACTATTTTCTACTCTAGTTTATGATTCCTAACCATGAAATAATTTGTTTACTCATAGAGGAATGAAGGTTGGACAAAGGCAAAGAGATCTTGGAGGAGAACCCTTTTCAAGACAAGGAGAAATAGCTTTGAGTGAGTGGATATGTAGTTTATGCATACACTTTCCATTCTTGGGTTCCTTAAAATGTGATTCCATTCTATGTTTGTAAGATTTATCGTTTAATCTCTATGAAAATTGGTTGAGTGAGTAGATATTCACTTTATACTCACTTTTTCATTCTTAGAATCATATAAATGTGATTTTTCCATTCTATATTTCAATGATTTGTGGCTTTGATTGGTGGGTTTACATCTATTCCTCTTGAAAATATTTATTTCCTTGAGTTGGGTTCCAGTTCCTTTGGTTTGAGCATGTTAGAAAGGTTTCACTACTCTATTTTTATGAGTTCTTATATTATGAAGCTATTGGTATGATGTTAGTATCTTGTTAGATGAGCTTGATGATCTCTACTTTATTTGGAAAGGTTTGGGAGGTGGATTCATATGATCGAATGGTTTAAGAAATTTCATGTGGTGTTTCCTAGTTCATATTTTTATTTTCTTTTGGAAACCCTAATTTCTTGCACTCCACATATTTGATTTTGAAATGTCGTATGAATATTTTTCCATGATTTACATGTCTTTTGGATGCCTTTGGATTCCTTGCATGAGCCTATTTTTCACTTTGATGTATTCCCTTTACTTTATGTTAATCCATGTTGATTTGTGTAATTCTATTGATTCTCATGTCAGGATCTTAGAATTCATGCGAAATGTATTGGGATTTGCATCCATTGGAAATGCTTGGTGGCATGAGCATGTTAATCTAGCATGGTTTACTTCTGTATTTTCACGAACATCTCATTTGGGCTTTCACCTGAGTTTTGGAAACTTTAAACTATTTGGTTTTATCATGAATATCATTTGGAATGAAATGGTTTTACTTTCATAAGCATTCTATATTTCTTTAGAATTGGGTCAAGCATCTTCATTTGCTTATTGGTATTTGGCTCTTTATATGTGATTTACCTCTTTGGCTTTAGATTCTTTAGGAGATGAGAAATATGAATATTTTTAAATGATGTACTTATGTAGTTGTTACTTTACTTTACATAAGTATAGTTTGGCATTCGGATTTGGACAAGTAGATTAATATGATACCCTTAAATGGGAACATGCCTTTTTGAGCCCGGAGACCCCTAAGTGGGTTGGTCCTTGTGACCTTTAGGTACCTTACCGTCGGGTTACATCAATAGGTGAAGGGGCATTAGTTTCCTAGAGATATATTATATATGGTCTTTATAACCCTGGAGACCCCTTTATGGGTTAGCCTTTCTGGCTTTAGGCAGCCAATTACTAGGTCACGTCAATAGGTGAAGATGGCCATCATGTCCATTGGTGTTACGACCCTGAAAACCCCTTTGTGGGTTAGCCTTTATGGTTTCAGGTACCCAATCACCATATCACATTAATAGGTGAAGACAACCATCAGTCCGATTGGTCTTACAACCCTGGAGATCCCTTTGTGGGTTAGATTTTATGGCTTTAGGTACCCAATGACCGGATCACATCAATAGGTGAAGACGACTATTGTGCCCATTGGTCTTATGATCTTGGAGACCTCTTTGTGGGTTGACATTATTGGTCTTTAGGCACTTAATCACTGGGTCACATCACTAGGTGAAGACGATCATTGTGCCTATTGATCTTATGACGCTAGAGACCCCTAGTGGGTTGGTCATTTGTGGCAAGAGGCTTCTTTATGAGCAATTTGGATATGATATGATTTGTCGGAGACCCTACATGAGTGATATGATATATTTTTCCTGAGACCCCTACGTGGGTTACAAGTTTTGGATTTGTCAGAGACCCTTACATGGGTTACATGTTTTGGATTTTTCGAAGAGCCTTCATGGTTCATTTGCATTTACACTTGTTTTTATCATAGACACAACATGTGTTCATTTACATATTGTTTTAGTATTTGAGGGAGACCCTTATGGGTTAGCATATAGCATATAGCATATAGTTTGTAGTACATGCATGCTTTAGTTTGGTACACTTTGGTTACTCATGTGGTTATCTCATGGCATATGTATACTTGAATCTTAGCAATCATACATGTTTGGTATATTCGTTGAACTAGAATATGTACTTTGATTCTTTATTTTATCTTTATTTATCCTATTTTCTACTGTGATTATCTTTGGCATCCTTTGTATGGCATAAATTATGTACCCTTTCATTAAGCTTGTCAAACTTATCCAAATTGACACTACCTATAGATGGAGTCTTGGAAGATAGGTTCCTATAGAGGCCATTTGGGATGTGACGATGAGAGGAGTGGGATTACGCATTCAAGTCCGATGATAGGATGTTTTACTTTTAGTTTTAGTTCACATTTTAATGAGAGATGTATTTTATTTTAGTACTTTAGATGTGCCCATTTGGAAAATGATGTATATATTATTATGGGCATGTTGAGACCCATTTTTTTACTATGAGAGATTTTGGATATGATATGTACTTATTTTTCGCTGCACTTGATTTAATTTATTATTGTTTATATTTTTCTGCAATGTGTTAGATCAAATGAACTTTAAATGGAATAAAAAAAGTAATCAATTTATATGCAAAGTGATATGAGATGGATAAAAGGGTGTCACAACTTGAACACAGGATCTCTTGGTTATGAGATATGGGTTCAGGGCGTGTTACCTAAGTGTCATGGATCAAGATTTGGGCACGAACCACGGCCCATGGATTTAGGTCGTGACAATTAATGTACCTTATGATCATTTTTGTTGCTTTAAGAAGTGATTCTTTGGGAACAGTTTGGTACCTAGAGTAAGCTCCTACACTAAATGTTATGTCTGGTCTACTAGCAATCAAATAGATCAGACTCCCTATCATGCTCCTACAAAGTTTTGTGTCTACCTCAACTCCAATTAGGTCTTTAGTGGTCTTGTCATTAGTATTGATTAGAGTGTTAAATGGCTTATGATAATTGCTTAAAATTGCGTAATCATCTTAATTACAATAAGCATTGTTGCATTTATTTTATGTGTATTTATACTAACTTATGTATTTTATCTTGTAAGAGCTCAAGAAAAGCCCAATTGGAGTTGAAGCCTATTAGCAAAGCTTACCAATGGAGATAAAGTAAAAGATGATACAGATTAAAACCGACCAATCCAATCATGTGAAGATCAAGCATCTAAGGGAATTCAAGGGTCAAGATTTATAAAGAAGGATGACTAGACATTAAAGCAATTCAATCATGGGTCAAACAAGTAAAAAACGTATGTGGCCCGGGTGCGAAAATATCTACACTTTATGACTATTTTGGAAAACTTGCTAAAAAGAATGTTTCGAGTCACGGTATTTTGTCCATAACTTTCGACTTAAAACTCGGATTAAGGCAAAGCAGGTGGCGTTGGAAAGAAGATTCAAAGATCATCAATTTCATATTTCACAAAGCATCCCAAATTTGGAAGATTCGATGTTAAAAAATAGAAGGTAAGATTGAACAGATTTGAAAAGTTGGGATTTTATAAAGTTTGAAAATCTTTTTGGCAAAGGATTTCTCTCTATTTCTTCTCTATAAAAATAAAGCATCTATGGATGAAATTATCACTTCTTATTCTCTATTCTCTTTTTAATTTTAGGGTTTTAGTCTTTTATTTCTATGGCTTTTGTTGTGAGGATGATGGACTAAAGGCCTAACTAAGGTTACAGGTGCAGTTTAGTAATTTGTAATTATATTTAGGGTTGATTATTGAATATTAACGCCATAGTTGTTTTAATTGGATGTTTTCTTTTGTTTTGCTTATTATTAAAATCTATAAAATTTCTTTGATTTATTGTTAACTCCAGGTACGGTAAATGCTTAGAAAGTCCCTTTGATTTGTTAACAAATTACGTAATTATTTTAAACATTCAATTTTGTAATTATTTTTTATGCATATTGTTTTAACGGTGTGATCTTCTAGTTAGATAAAATCTTTATTCGATTCTAACTGTGATAATTTGATCCAAAATATGTTACAAGCTATTAAATGGATCAATGAAGCCTTAGTTTCATTTATTATTGTTTTCTTATTTTTATATTGTTGCTGCTCCATACTACGGTGTGGAAACCTGAATCAAATCTCTTTTATTTTATTTTCTATTTATCTTCTTTTGTAATCTTTTTTTATTACACAAGTCAATCCCTATGGATTTGACCTTGTTTAATATTACCACACTTGTATATTTTCAAGTAAGACAACCCTAAATATTTTTTTATTAATTTGGATCATTAGTTTAGGCGTAACAAGTTTTTAGTGCCGTTGTAGGGGATTGCAACATGTGATGAGAATAGTGGTTACAAAATACTTTTTCATTTCTTTTTTCGTTTTTCATGTACTTTATTTGATTACTTTGTTCTTTTTGTTTTCTGTTTTGTAGGAATCAAGATTAAAGTATGGTTAAAGGACGAAAAAACATGATGAATCTAATCTGTCTTCGTTCAATCTTGTTGTGCCATTAGAAATAAATATAATTTTTCTTTTCTTTTCAAGATTTTTAGTGTATAAATTCTTTTGTTTCAAGTATAATCTTGTATTAAGTAAATCTCTAATTTCTCCTCTCATCCGAGGCTTGAGATTACTCACCCTTACCCAAAGAAGCCATAGAAAATTCATGATTTGAGTTGTAAACGCTTGAATTAATATGTTAATATAAATTGTCAATTCCATAATTTGTAAAATATATGGAGTGGTAGATTAGGTATGGCATGAGCACATTCAATATCTTAGTCATGCCTGTAATAACCAGTGCTTGAGTAATTCTGAATTTAATGTCTTGATTGATTTATGTAACATTTTTTTGTATTTCATTTATTTATTTTTGTTAAGAAAATATGAAGGATTATGGATTTTGCTTTACATTTATTATCCTAAATTAGATGTGCAAGTTATACCATTTTAATGATGGTAAATTTTCTCTTGATGCCCCAGCTAGATGTTTTCATTGACTATGAAACTAAAGAGGCATTTGTGAGCTGAAAGTCTGCTAAGGTGTATGAAAAGTTGTTGCACTTGATTTGAATTTTGTAGGTATATTTATTGCAAACCCTCACGAGTCATACTCATCCACTAGGGGTAACTTAGGGGTTTAAGGGCTTATTGCATACGCTAAATGCAGTTGAAAATGCTTGCAAAAATGGCAATTAGCCTTTGATTTTTTTCCTTATTACCTTCTTTTATTTTTCTTTTGTTTTCTGTTTATTTCTTTTCAGATTGTGTAGATTGCTAGGGACTAACAATATGCTAGTTGGGGGGTGTTATAATTGCTTAAAATTGCATAATTATCTTAATTATAATAGACATTATTGCATTTATTTTATATGTACTTATACTAAATTATGTATTTTCTCTTGTAAGAACTCAAGAAAAGCCCAATTAGATATTGAAGCTCATTAGAAAAGCTTACCAATTGTGATGAAGGCAAAAGATGATAGAGATCAACACCAACCGATCCAATCAAGTGAAGATTAAGCATCTAAGGGAATTCAAGGGTCAAAATTAATAGAGAAGAATGATTAGACATTAAACCAACTTAATCATGGCTCAAAAAAGTTAAAAACATGTGTGGCTCGTGAACAAAATATCTTCACTTCATGCTTATTTTGAAAAACTTCGTAAATAGAATGTTTTGAGTCACTTGCGGTAATTCACCCATAACATTGGACTCAAAGCTTGGATTAAGGCAAAACTAGTGGTGTTGGAAAGAAGATTCAAAGATCTATAATTTCATATTTCACAAAGCATCCCAAATTTATATGTTTTAATGGTAAAAAAAAAAAAAATAGCAGATAAGATTGAGCGAATTTTAGAAATTTGAGATTTTAGAAAGTTTGGAAATCTTTTTGGTCAATGATTTCTCTCTACCTCTTTTCTATAAAAGGGGAACAACTACGGACAAAATTATCACTTCTTCTCCTCTTTTCTCTTCTTAATTTTTAGGGTTTTAGTCTTTTATGTCCATAGCTTTTGTTTTGAGGATAATGTGCTAAAGGCCTAAGGTTAGAGGTGAAGTTTAGTGATTCATAATCTTATTTTATTTTCGGTTGATTATTGAATATTAATGTCGTAGTTGTTCTAGTTGGATGTTTTATTTTGTTTTGCTTATTGTTCAAGTATATAAACTTTTTTTTTTGATTTATCGTTAACTCCGGTATGATAAATTCTTAGAAAGTCCCTATAACTTGTTAACAATGACGTAATTATTTTAAACATTCAATTATGCAATCATTTCTTATGCATATTGTTTTAATGGTGTGATATTCTGGTTAGATAAAATCTTTATTCAATTCTAACTGTGATATTTTGATCCAAAATAAGTTACAAGTTTTTAAATGGATCCATGAAGCCTTAGTTTCATTTATTATTGTTTTCTTATTTTTATATTGTTGCTGCTCCATAATACAGTGCAAAAACCTGAATCAAATCTCTTTTATTTTATTTTCTATTTCTATTCTTTTTTTATTACTCAAGTCAATCCCTGTGGATGTGACCTTGCTTAGTACTACCACGCTTGTATATTTGCAAGTAAGACAACCCTAAGTTTTTTATTCATTAATTTGGATCATTAGTATAGGCATAACATTTTAGAATCCTTAAGCCCAAATTTTGACACTAACTCTCTAGAAAACTTGGATAGCATACAAATATACCATCATTCATTTATCTTATTTTCAGTTCAAAAAAAAAAAATCTTAGCTTTCCTTCTATACTCATCTCAAACTGAGATTTCATGGTTTTAGCAAACCCGTGGAACATCTCCTCACATGTTGACCCAAATCTAATGTTATCAACATAAATTTAAGTAATGAGTATGTGACCATCATTCTTTTCAATAAAGAGTGTTTTTTCAATACTCCCCCTATCAAAGCCATGATAAAAAAGAATTATAGCACCTAGCATCCATTTTAGGTGAGTCCCATAAGATTCGGACCCAAAACCACAGAGTTATTTGAGAACCCTTGTATCTTGAACATGAGTGTAAACCTCAGTGTTTTAGAGGTCTTATCATGGTTTAGGAAAGATTAGAAGACCCTTGGGCAGATTGGATTCGATCTTGGAGACCAAAATCAAGGAAATGCAGGATTTGACCGTAATGATCGATCACCAAGGCCATGATCAATCATCACGCTTAAAAAGACACCCAAATTCAAAACATAAAAGCCCGTGTACTAAACCCATGGTCAATCACCATAGTTACAGATTTCTCTCGTGATTTATGCCACATGTAATTTTGTCCCCAACTCATGCGGGACCCACTTGTAACGGCCTAAATCCCTTTTATTGCTTCATTTGTGTATAAAGGACAATAAGGAGAAGGAGAGATAAGAAAGAAAAGGGAAATTGGGAGAAAAGAGGAAGAAGAACATCTATTGGGTAAGTTTTATCTCATCCATGGTGGATTAAGCAATCCTTTGTGAAATTCTATGAAAATTCTTGATTATCATGGTGAATCACTAAATATATTGCAAAGATCTAAGGATTTGAGTAATTTTGGAATAGTAAACCAAGAGAAAGGAAATGGTATTTAGAGAAGTTAATAGTAAATATACATGTTAGCTATGCACTTTCCATTTTTTCTATCCTTTGATTAATATAATATTTATGTTGAATTTCCATTGAGAAATCATTATTTAATTGAATTCTTGAGAGATTTGGATTTCTAATGCATATCCTTTAGAAGATTCATCATTTTCTATTGGCTTTCTATTGTGAACAATTGTTTATTTGAATCTATGGAAGTTTTTTCATCTTATCTTCCATCCAATTGAAAGATCCATGTAGTTTTCTTTGAATCTTTATATTTGAATATGTAATTGGTAAGGATCTATGATTGATTTGATGTGAATCCCTATGAAACTTCTATTATTGACTGTAGCGTGAATGATCTATATGAATCTCATTAAAATTCAATAAGAAAATGTGAAATCTTTTGAATTAGTATAAAATTGAAATGAAAAAAAATGATTATTAATGAATCCAAGTATGATTAAACCTCCAATTTCACACATTGACTATGATAGATGATGAATTTATCAAAAATTCTTCTTTTCCTTTGAATTGATTGATAACAAATAATCTAGACATATCAATTTTGATCCATTGAATATGAATTTTGAACAATTTAATGATTGGAACATATGGAATCATCTCATAATTTGAGATTTTGATTAATGATTGATTTATGACAAAGATCAAGTTAGAATTGTTCAAATTGATTGCACTTAATGTGAATGCCTTGTTTTGATCAATTGATTATTGACTAACATGTTGAATTTTGTGATTTATTAAACACCCATCAAATTAATTTAAGGGTCGTCGATCGAACCACACGTAATGAAAAGAATTGAATTGATACTTAATCTTGGCCTTCTTTCCATGTATCATGAGAATCTCTTCATTGCCTCGTTGATATTATTTGACCAATTTCATTTGAACCATTGAACCCTTTTGTAAATTATTGAACTAGTGAACAATTTTAAATATTATTGAACTATTGAACAATTTTTAATACTATTGAACCTATTGAACATGATCGAACTATTTGGGACCTTCCATTGGGTCACAATAATGGAAATATATTTAGGACCTGTCATTGGGCTATAGCAATGGTAAACTATTTGGAACTTATCCTTGGGTCAGAATAAGGGGATGATATGGGAACTTCCATTGGGTCACAATAATGGAAAAACATTTAGGACCTACGGCCAATTATAAAGGACCACATCGGTAATCTATATATGACCTCCCATTGGTTTGCAACAATGGGGATTGATATTTGATTATTGTATTGACTCATTGAACTCATTAAACTCATTTGAACAATGTTTTGGGACCTCTTATTGGGTCGCAACAATGTGGATTGAACTGTTTATAGAATCTGAATCTTTGAACCTTTTTGAATATTGATCGAATCCCATTAATTTATTGAACCCTTTAAACATTGTATTGGGACCTTACATTGAGTTACAACAATGGTAAGTTGCGTTATTATTTTTGAATATTTGAACCATTGAACTATATTAGAACCAACGTGTAAGAGATTTACTGTTATCCCTATTGAACCCTTGACTCTTTATTATTTTTAGCTCATGGAATTTGACTCTCTTTGTACTGATCTTCCATGAATTGAATTATCATTGATAGGTTTCATTGATCTTTAAATTATTGGACATGTTTAGAATATAAAATGCTTACATGAAAGCTATGTTTTGAATTGTGTACTGCTGCCATTTGGACTCCTATCTTGCTATAGTTTGCATGTATGTTTATTGAACCTATCAAGCTTACCCAAAAATTGACAACTAGATGGAGAGAGTTGATTCAAGAAAGAGGAAAACTAACAAAGGAAAGAGCAGATACACTTGATTTTTATGCTTTGTAATTACTGAAGGAATGTTGTAATTACTTTTAGTTTTATAGATTGAATGTTTATCCAACTCACTAGACTCGGATTATTTCATTTTGTGTAATGGGGTGTATTAAATCTTATCTTTCTTGTATTGATATAATTGACTATTAGTATATGGATGTGGTATGGAACGCATCTACTATTTCTGTTGCATACATGGTTTAGATGATTGAAAGAAATGAATATGAATGTTTATGCTTTCATTATTAAGTGATTGAATGTTAGATACATTATGATCACAATGAATGTTAAAGGAAATGACAATAAAAGTAAATGAAAGGTTTATAAGTGACATTGATATGGGAGATATGAAAAGATCGAAACCCGCAATGTTACGACCCAAATCAGGTTCATTGCCTGATTGGTTTAAGATATCCCAGGTTCATGACATGACAAGAATGTTGTTAAGCCATTCATACCAAGCTTTAGGATCTTGTTTCAAACCATATAAGGCTCTCTTCAGATTATAGAGATGATTGGGAAAGTGTGGATCAACACATCCTTTGGGTTGTTCCACATATAATTCTTTTTTAAGTACCCCATTTAGAAAGACCCTCTTCATGTCCATTTGAAATAATTAAAATTTTAGTGCATAAGCAATGGACAATAGAATCCTTATGGATTCTAACCTAGCAACTAGAGAAAAGGTTTCCTCAAAATCAATTCCTTTAATTTAAGCATAACCCTTTGCAACCAACCTTGACTTGTTTCTAATGACTATACCATGCCCATCAAGTTTGTTCTTAATGATCCATTTAGTACCTATGACAATCTTATCTTCTAGTCTTTTGGTAAGGTACCAAACAACATTTCTTACAAATTTATTTAGTTCTTCCTGCATGGCAATGATCCAATCTAGATCCTCAAAAGCCTCCAAAACTCTTTTAGGTTTGATGTCATGACCCAGAGGCATGTATTTGTGACCCAAATCCGGATTGGACATTGGATGACACACCCTAAACCCATATCTCGCCATAGGGAGATCCTATTTTTTGGAGTGTGACCATTGTCCTCTTTCTCACTTTCTGTACAAATTTTGTCCATTTCATTTTAATCCTTTAAGTCTAATATATTATATCACATATTATAACGGAATAATTATAATCCATAACTATAGTGAAAACGGAATATTTCTATCAATCTACTATCTCATAATCAAAGTGCAGTAGAAATAACCAAATCCACATCTACACTAAACAAAATATACACATGTCTAATATCACAAGTAAAGGTTCCCTATGAGGCAACATCACAGTAAAAATCCCCATTCACCAAAAAAGGGTACAAATTTGAAAGACTAATGTTTATGTACATCCCATGTCCCAAAACTAAAATTTAAAAACAAAAAATGAACCGTGGGCCATATTGCCTAGCTCATCTCTCCCTTGCATCGAATGTGGCATATGTGGTACCTCTACCTCCAAACCTCAATCTATAAGGTGGTGTTAATTTGGGTAAGCTTGACGGGCTCAACAAGAAGAGACACAAAATATACAACAAAAAAGAGAGGCTAAAGCAAGCACAGTAATAGATAAGAATGAATCAATATAGAGTAAAGATGCCAAATGCGTATGTGTGTAAAACAAGAAATCTATACATATATCCTTACTATGATTCAAAGTATATCTATGCTTCAAAATAACTATATTGCTTTTCAAATAAAATTAAAGTGTGTATATGCTATATGATAACCCATAAAGGTCTTCGTTAAATACCAAAATTGAAAAAAGGCTTAAGAGACATTAAGAAAGATTAAGAAAGGTTTGTAAAGGATGGTTTGAGTGAATAGAGCTGCTTCTCCATTTTTGGAGGTTGAATAAATCTCTATACGTGTTCTAACAATGGTAAACCACTAAGAAAGAGGGTTCTTCACCACACACTTGTGCTATTCTTTGGTACATCAAGAGTACGTGTGGATTAGGTTTTTCCAACCTGAACATTTCATGGAAAAGCTTTGAGAGATAGAGCCACAAGAGGTAACATCTATTATTTTATTTCTCTAGATTAGAAATTGAACTT
>JAOXJP010040395.1:0-16424 GCA_025762735.1 Platanus orientalis
TAGAAGGACTAGAGGAAGGCCAAAATTGACCTGGGTGGAGGTAGTAAAAAGGGACATGGCAGCTTGTAATTTAACAGCGGATAAGGCCCTAAACAGAGCAGAAGGGCGGAACAGGATTCATGCAGTCGACCCCAAATAGTTGGGATAAGGTTGTTTGTTGTTGTTGTTGTATTTCAATCAGATGCAGCAGAATTATCGATGAAACATTCATAACATTCACAATCTCATAATCTTATGCAACGGAATACTTCCCTTAACTATTCCCACAATTAAGGTCTAAGAACCTAATCCATTATGTCTACAACATTTCATTCTACTCTTCAATAACATGTAAAAGAAAACATCTTGCTTCAATTAATCATTGGAAACAAACATAAAGGTGCAATATTTTCCAAGAGGGATTCCATAAAAGTATGAACTATGAAACATCTTTATTACAACTTTTTAACAATGAAACAATACTAAAATAAAGTCCTCTCTCCTTTTGCATGTTCTCTACTCTTTGAAAAAATACCTCCCATAAGTGGGCACCAGGAAATGTGACTCTCACATGGTTCAATTTGTGAGGATGTCAATTTGGGTGAACTTGATGGGCTCAATGAGTAGCTATACAAAAAGACATGAAATAGAACAGGTAAAACATGAAATGTACATGGTAGTAAGCATATGGACTCAAATCACAAAGAGGTTAAACAATGTATAAAGAATCATGTCTAGTCATGTGTAGGTTTTCATATAAATTCTCTTTGTGTGTCTTCTTCTTTTTTAACTTTCCTTTCACAATATTAGTTTGATTTCTTCTTTATGTTTATTCCATGTCAATCGTAGTGTACCCTTTCTTTCTTTACTTTCATTTACTTTTCATTGATGCAGTTCCCATTCACGTGTTGGATAGATATTTTCATTTGTTCTTTCATTCATATAGGTTATTTACTTCTTTCTTATACTTTTATGTACTGTGTTTTCTTTTTTCTCTCTTGTACTTTCATGTACTTTTACTTTTATTTCTCTTTCTTATACTTTTATACACTTTTCTTTTCGGTTGCCTTTCATTTCATCTCTTTAATTGAATGTCTTTTACATTGGTTTCCATCGTTTAACTCCCCAATGGCGGGATCTTATGCCATTATTCAACCTCCAATGACATGATCTTAAGCCATCATTTAACCCCCAATGGTGGAACCTTTTACATTTTTGTTATTTTATTACATGCTTTATATAACATTTGTTTTTATTTTTTCATTCTTACTTTCATTCATTGAGTTCTTGTAATTTTCTCTTATGTTTTTTCATTTGTATCTCTTTATATAAGTGGAGTGTCATGTGATCTTAGCATGGATCTTCAAGATAGTACGTATGGTGATCATTAGATTTGCGATAATCAACAATACACTCAATCATCATGGATTATATGAAAGCACATTTACCACATGTTGTATGGAGGAATTAACCAAAATTTGAAAAATTATCACCACTACTCACAAAAGAAATCTTCACTACGAAATCAAGAACTTATGGACTATCAATCACAATTTATAATCATAGGTATCATGGAAGACATGTTCAATGAATCTATTTGACAATTCCATAGAGGCTATCAATTAAAAAATGGGGCATCTCATGAATTCAATTAAAGAGTCAATAAAAGAAATCATAGTATTCACTCGTGCAATAGGAACGTCAAGATTATCAAGTATGGATCATAAATGGCATAGTATAGATCCATGAATTCCAGCACTAAGAATAAAAATGAATCTTCTACAATAGGACTCAAACAATTAGATTCATAGTAATCACTATAGGAAGATTTTGTAGTTCAATCACAATAAATCAATAGGAAGCTTAAAACTATAAGGTTTCATTCCCAATCTATCATCAATCCAAATTATCATCCAATCTTCTAGAAAAAGAGATCAAAATGTAGATCTATGACTCTAAACAAAGAAAAGTTCTCATTCTTGCTATAGGAATCATTTTCTCTTCAACGAATTAATATATCAAGGACATTAGAGCTAAATTCATCCATGAAATTCAATCCCAATGCACTAACTAATAATCAAATTGAAATTCTAAGGTCCTAAGAGAGAAGCATCCCATATACTTTTAAATGATTACTTACTTCTCGAGAAAACTTTAGATTAAGAGTAAAAGGTATTAAATCATTCATAAAGATCAATCACAATCAATAATGGAAGATTAAGAAGCATTTCTATAATCTTAATAAAAAGAAATTTCGTATACTCTTTGCATAATTACTTACTGAAGCAATTCCTTATTCTTCCTAACTCTTTAAGCTTGATTCACTTGGATCTCCTCCTTCAATTCTCTTTTTTGGTAATTCAAACATGTGTTTGTCATTAAAATCTATAGATTATCAAAAATATCAATTGGAAATACACAATTCTAAACCAAATTTAGCTAGATCTAAGAATTCATGGCTTACCCTTACTCCTTAAAGAAAAAATTATTCTCTTTTTTTTCCAATTCTCCTAAATTTTCTCTCTTTTCTATTTCTTTCTCTTGCTATGGTCATCTACATCTAAGTAAGGTATAGAAAGGGATTTGGTTCATTCCGTGTAGGTCCCACTCAAGTTTTAAAGCAAAAACATGTGTGACACGAATCTTGAGAACATTTTGGGACCATGGTGATCGATCACGAAAGTTAGTGATCAATCATTGGGTTGGTGATTAATCACAAATTTAGTGCACGGGCTTCTAGTTTTCTGAATCTGGTCATTTTTCTTTGATGATTATCACCAACTTTGGTGATCAATCATGGCCTTAGTGATCGATCACCAATGTCAGATTTTATATTTCCTGGTTTTGGGTTCCAAAGTCTAGTTCAATCCATCCAAGGGTCTCCCAACTATTCTTAAAGTATGATAAGACCCCTAAGGTGTTGAGGTTAATCCTCTTGGTCAAGATGTAAAGGTTCCAAAATTAAACATGTAGCTTCGGGTCTGAATCTCTAGGATTTGCCCAAAAAGAACACGGTGTGTTAAAGGAAACATGTCTAACTTCCTTATCCCTAGCTCTTTAGAGCTATCATGGCTGATTAACGTCAGCAACGATGTGAATATATCATTATAACTACCTTTATGGGTGTCTAGTATCTATTAATTCACTATCAGACTAAGATTAAATTCTTAAATTAAGGAATGTTTCAAAGTTGAAATGTGTTTCATGTTCTCTGTTTTACTTTTAAAACCTGTGACTGTGACTGATGATGTGGGTAAGAGACTATTTATAGACCACCCCATATTTTGTGGCATAGATAAATGACAAAAAAAAAGTAAATAAGAGCTCCTATATCACCTCATGTATTAAGTATTGTTGCTCTGGTTGTAGAAGACTCGCCTCAAGGGTTCAATAATGAATCAGACAGGAGAAACAGTCATGCATTCTCAATACTCGTGCTTGTGTACTAATCTAACTATTGGTATTTCATTATGAGTATTCCTTGTCTGACTATACTTGATCCTCATGCCGCTATGCCTACATTCTCTCATGTTGACCCAAGAATAAAAGGTCCACCTGTTTTACAAGAGCCAACTTAGAAACCAACACAAGCACAATATAGGTGTGAAGGATTAATATATGACATGATGGCTGAGCTAGAACCCAACTTTAAGACCCGAAGTTATATATTCAAACTGAGATTGAGTGAACCAAATTGTAGGCTAAAACCCGGCTTGGCCTGAAATAAGTAACAGTAAAATCCAACCCAAATGTAAATAAACACCCACTATAGATCCAATTTTGCATCTAACCACCTATGTTCATAAAATCTAAACCTAATTCCTAGGAAACAAACTTGGCTCATGTAATATGTATTTAGGTTAGCGGTAATTATTGGCCCAAAATTAAATGTGGAATGTTTAGTTTAGGTGACCCAAACTCAGCCTAAAGCCCATTATTTTAAAATGGGTCAAGCTTGGGATAATTATTTCAAGCTGAGTTCAGGCTCGGATAGAGATCGGGCACAAGTATAGTGTTTCAAGCTAGGCTCAGACAGACCTCAACCGGGTCCGATTGGTAGCCTTACATGGAATGCCAAAAAGGCTTATACAGTATGGTTGCCTAAAGTGATCTCTATAGAAAATATCATGGCCCTTGAAGGTCAAGGAGCTTTTAATGGTTAGTGGAAGCTATTCAATTCAAACGAAATGCCTTTCCACTCACATGTTAGTCTTGTAATAGTGAACTAGTAACAAAAAAGAATACATTTTTCAATGAATCGTGTAAAGAAATTTCTAGTTAGGGATGTCAATAACCCAAGCTTTGCCTAGCTCAGCTCGGGCCTATCATATGAAGGAAAAACTTAGGCTTGGCTTGGGCTCTTGAGAAGCCTGAGGTGACGAGCTCAAACTCGTAAATGTAGGCTCAGCTAAGCTCGCCCAAAAAAAAACAAAAAACAAAATAGGCCCAATAGTCTGATGACCCATTAGCCCAATTTGTCTTGTTTAAACATTATTATTGTCACAGTATATAATATATAAAATTATTATAAATATTATTTATTAATATAAATTCTTAACCAAACCAAGCTTTTAACGAGTCGAGCTTTTAGCGAGTTGTGCTTAATGAAACTTGGCTTAACCTTTTAAGAAACAAGTTTAAATTAGGCTCGGCTCATGAGCTTAGCTCAAGCTTGGCTTAGGCTCTTTTAAGAAATGAGCTTAAATCAAGGCTTAGCTCAGCTTTGTGAGCTTAAAACAGGGTTCAAGCTTGGCTCATGATGAGTTGAGCCGAGTTAGATTGGTTCATTAATAGCCCTAGTCCTAGTATGTAGTCAAGCTGAAGTAGCTCAACTCATTGTCAACCCTATTCTTGGAACATAATAGGAGAACTTTTGGTGTCTTCGTGTGTAAGTCATGCAACAGTGATTCAAACTCTTGATCATTTTTTTTAAGTCGAACCGGATCATTTAGTTGAGCCTAGCAAAATGGAGTCTCTCACTAGTTGAGTATGCATAAGAACAAGATGATTTCAAGTAAAGTTCAAAGAATCGGTTATCAAAATTAAACCACTATTGCCATGTTTAGTTGCCACCAGGAATGAAACCATTTCATTTTGGTTTCCCTTGGCATATGAATGCATAAGAACCCCATTGAATATGGATTCGTTACGAATGAATGATAGTATGGGTTAATTTTATGAAAAATCCTAAGATAACCTTATTTGTAGTTTTTATTAGCAAATCGGCATGACTAGAGATTAATCCATTTTAAAGATCAGCTCAAGTAGGGCTGTCAATTGGGCCAGGCTGGCCCAAAACCCGACTTGACAGACCCAAAAATTGGGCGGACTGGACAAGTTGAGTTTTGGGCTAGGCCAGTCTTAGGCCCAAGTTATTTCAGTCTGATGCCCAGCCCGGCCCGGCCCGGCCCGAAATGAATAAAACATGAAACTGGCCGGAAACCTAAAAAATGATTGTTTTATATTTATGTTTTTGTTTGGATAAATTTAGATGGTGAAGGGAAAAAAATGCTATTAAAGGTCTAAAACTTCTATCCATTTGGATGATGAAAATGTAAAAGGGTTTGGTTGTTTGAATAAAGCAAATAAATTTAAAACTTCTACCAACAACCATCACTTTGGTTGAGTGGTTAAGACGTGTGTCTGCTAAGTATGTGGGTTTCCCTACCAGAGTAAATCTCTTAAGCGATATTTTTGTATTTATATATGTCTCCACTCCATTTTGGACTGTCCGAATAATTACAATGGATCAGGCTCAGGCTGAATTCGAGTTCTGGCTAAACTCAAACTGGGAGTTTAAACTTCGGAATGGGCTCAGGGCGACCCTTGCCCAGCCCAACCCAGCCAAATTGACAGCCCTAAGCTCAATCAACGTGGCAGCTCGAGCAAGATTGTTTGCACATGTTTGTGGTTATCTTGCTCGAGCTTTCCCAGTCCATTTTAAAGCTTCACCTTAAGCATTCAAAATGGTAAGGGAATTTAAAATGAAATTATCACATTTCAGAAAAACCCAAGATAACCCTGTTTGTAATTTTTATTAGCAAATCGGTATGACTAGAGATGAGTACATTTTAAAGCTTTACCCTAAGCATTCAGATGTTAAGGGAATTTATAATGAAATTATCACATACATTTCAGGGGGCAACCAAACGCAGTCTAAATTATTTAAATTTATGATGCCATCCATCCATTCAAACGATGCAGCACTGCAGCAGTTGAACCGATACAACAGTTCAACCGGTCAAGCCGAGGCCCAGTCTCCTCTCAATATCCAGTCCGTTATGAAAACTGTGGTTGAGACATGGTTTGGTGATGAGCGTAATATACATTGCTATGTAATTTAATAATAATGTTGCCCTATTTTACTCCGAAAATAATAAATTCTTCAATGTCTGTTTGCAAAGATTTTGATAGAAAATGAAAGAAAATGTGAGAAATTTTTTTTTTTTTTTTTTTGAAAAAAATTATTTTTCACAATTGGAAAAGGATCTCTTACAAATAGATGTCTGTGAGGACATAGAGGAACAGAAAAATTGGCTGTAGGAGATCCTTTTCCAATTGTGAAACATAACTTTCTATAAAGAAATTTTTTATTTTCTCACACTTTCTTCCAGTTTCTGCCAAAATCTTTGCAAACAGACAAAGCCTCAGATAAATAGGGCTTGAACCATATGCAAGTGGGGCTCCTTGCTGTAAAGTTTTGAGTAAGCGATGTACTATCATCAATTCATCACACCCTACTAACCTCTAAGATAAATAGAACTACAAAATTAAATTTCACATCTCTTTTATCTTTTTTACTTTTTGCTTGTTCATGGCAATGGTGTGGTCCTTAACGCTCTGTGTTGATGTGCTTGACAGTGATAACCACAATGATGGCCATAATGGTGGCAAATGAACAGAAACAGAAAAAAGAAAGAAAATAATGTGTGAGCGTGAGACACAGAAAATAATGATATCATGCAGGCCCAACTCTGACCTGACCCACTTGTTCCAAGGTGCAGATCCCAGACGATAATCCGATTTAAACAGTTATGGCTCAACTGAGAGTATTCTACGAAGTCAGTTATATGGGAATAAACTAGCCGGATTTGGGTATGTTAAGGTCTGCCGGACATGATCAGTGCATGACGAAGTCCTTAGATCCTGACTCAAACCAGACCCACCAGATCCAAATCATCCAGAATCTACACAAGCTAGATCCCGATCCAACACAATGAATAATGGGCTCTCCCTAAGGTCCTGACTTGCACCCAACTCAGCCAGATCCACGCCAGGTTGCTCCAGAGATTTAGCCGGTTGACCAGACCCGTAGACAACCGGCTTGATGCACACAGGACCCTAAGGTCCTGAAAAAATACCATACAGCTCAGGTCCTATGAGTTAGCAAAAGACTCAGCCCCAAATTACCTGTGAAACTAGGATAAAAGGTAAACCTGATCCAGAGAAGAGGAAAATTCACCCTGCCAACGACAACAAATTTGATGAGATTCATTCCTAAAGACAGTGGTATGTCATTTATTCCCTCAATTCAACCATTCATGAGGGTATCAAGCGAAGATTCATTCTAGATCACTTTTATCAGTTAATAGTGCACAGTAGGTATCATTTGCAGCTGCATCTTTTAATAAGTGAAGCATACTTATAAAATCTTCTTTTTTTTTTTTTTTCTGGATAAGCGTACTTATAAAACTTAATAGCATCTGGGTTTTTAGTAAGAAAACTGGAAGGACGTTGTGCAAGAATAGTATCCATTCAGTATCTTAACCAAGAGTAATAAGATTGAAATTTTCAAACATTTAACTGGAGGGCATTATGAGATGTACTACTACCGCGGAAGTCAAAAATGAGCAATCAACTATATGGAAGAGAACTATGGTACATTTTGCACAACAATATTGAAAATAAGACCACCTCAAGAGTATGGCCTGCTCAAGTCAATTGGAAGTGTTACGAAAAATATATGCATCACCTGCTTCAGCACCCACAAGTGGCGTAGCATAACTTTAATCTCTCTTCCTACGCTTACGGCGTCTCTCATCCCTTTCACTTTCATCCGAACTCGACGAACCAGATTCTGATTTAGAACTAGAGGGGTCAGAACCAGATGAACTTGAACTCCCAGATTCTGATTCTGATTCAGATACTGCTTTCTGTTGTTGCATAATAAGTCTCGGCATATTCTTCAAGTATTCTCGCAAGTTCTCTGTGAGGCCACCAAGCCCGATGGAGGTGAAAAAGTTAATGGCAAACCTTGTGTTCTTGGGATTGTCCCTTGGGAAAATAGACTCAAAAGAGGCCTGCATGGCAGGATCTGTAAGCCGCTCATTCAGCAAGCGAATACCAAGATGTTCCGACAATTCCTGACATTACAGAACAAAGGTAAGGTAACAGCCTCGAGCAAAAAAAAATAATGTAAATTGTAACCCCACGTAGATACCTGAAAGAGAATTTTAATGAAAATACGGGAAGATGACGTCGTGTCCTCCTCTGTCAAGCGTATATAGGCTAAAACATGCCAAGGTAAAGCATCTGTTCCAAGTAAATGAGCAAAAAACTTGGCCACATTACGCAACTTATTTGTTTCAAGCCGATGAATCATTGAATATTGTTGGACGAAGCATGTCTCAAAATTTTCCTGGTGGATTTTGTTGATCATGCAAAATCGTTGTCCCAAGAGACCATAATACCGAAGATACGTTCTCTCTTGGCTACAGCATTCCAACAGCATTATGCATAATTCCATCTGTATAACCCAAAAAAATGATAAGCATCCAAGTTATAATATAAAACTTGCTTCAAGTAATAAAGAAGGGAAAAGTAAAACAGATGGGTGATAGGACTGAAATATTACTTAGTAGTGTTGGATTTCTTTCTAAGATAAGGTTTGCTGTTTAGAAAAACACGTTTGAAATTCTGTTCATACATGATTGACAAGTGGCAGCCTAAAATGGGTCTATGTGTTTATCTGTCGCCCTCTTTCCAAGTGGCAAATTTCAAAAAATAGCCCTCTGCCACATGGTAAAAGAAGCCATTTCACCCTTGTCTATAAGTAAAAAAATTGAGAAAAGTCAAGGGCTCTATTTGTAGGGGAATAGTGAAATAAATGGTAGGTCATAGGGCTGATGAGGATGAGGACAACATACATGAGGCTTGGAAGAGAGAATTCTTCTAAACGTCACTTGATGGCTTAGGTATCAGTCTGCCATCCAAATATTGGGTTGTGGGGGGGGGGGTTAAGGTAACAAATGAAGCTTATTATGAAAATGGCCTTTTAGATTTTCAGTAAAATATGGGGTGATTGGGGACTGGGGACTGGGAAAGTGATGAGTTTCTATATTATAAAGGGAGCAAATGTTCTACTCCCAAATTGTCTACTCCCCCAGGTTCCCAGACACAAAAGCTGGGATGAATAGGGTTAAAACCGTAAAAACGGTTTTCAAAAAAAGCATATGTGCCGGCCTGTGTCTGGGAACATGGGGGAGTAGACTGTGGGAGTAGAACATTTGCTCTCATATGCTAATGCATGAGCCTCTGGAAAGGGATTATAAAAAAACATATGAAGTATAATCAAAGAAGGCATCCGTTTTGGGCTGGGAAATGGAAACCGGACAAGGTTCTAGGAAAACAGATGGTGCGGTAATGTATCTTTAAGACAGAATTCCAAAAAATATATAGGATTGTGGGAAACAGGAAGCAAAGATTTCAACCTATATAATCACAAATCAGGTGTTGGTGACAAGGCAACTCATCCTCAGAAGGGCTCTAAATGACTGGGAGATTTCCTCAATAGTAACAATTGAATTTATTAGATGCGTATAAGATCCTTTTTTAAATTTTTTTTTTTCGAGAGGTAAAGATATAATTTTATTCCACAAAAAGAAAAGAAACAAGAAATACAAGGAAAAACCATTCACCAGGGCAATGAAGGGCAAAAAGAAAACAAACAAAAAGACAAAATCCATCCACCACCACCACACAATAAGTTCCCCAAACCAATTAGGGACCCTGAGGATTTGGTGCAAGCCCATAAAAAATGCCCAAGGTCTGCCCTACATCGGGGGCAGACACATCAGCGCCAAAAAGAAATAATCACCCCCCAAAAAGAATAAATCACTTTTTCAGTGCTGATGTGCCCGCCCCTGACGCAGGGCGGACCTTAGGCATTTTTTAAGAGGTCGCATCAAATCCCAAGCCGGATTAGGGAAGGTCGAAAAGATCCAAAAAGATAATAGAGGAAGAAACTCCACACTTTCCGCACCATACAACAGAAAATGAAGACATGGTCCACCGATTCCTCCTCTCATACACAACACACATGTTAGCCAAGTACCATCCTTTATTCTTTAGATGATTGAGAGTAAGAATTTTATCCAAGTAACAAGTCAAATATATATATATATATATATATATATATATATATATTGGAAGTAAGACCTGTAATCCAAATGCACTAACGAGGAACCATAAAAGTTCTCTAAGTTTCAGCCACCTGTAAAAGATCTCAAAGTAAATTTCCCAGACTTGTTATTAACCCATACTCAACCATCATACTGACCTGGATTCGGCTTCACCTCAACTAAGCACCTCAATAACCTATGCATATCATCCATTTCCCAATCATTTAGACTCCTTGATGCGGACATAGTTAAAAGCTCTTGTATGTTCCTCCACACAAGAGGACAAGATACAAAGCTTGTACCTTATGTGGGTTGATTAGGGTCTTTTAGGGGTGGGGTAATCATGTGATAAGGCCTATTGTGCCATGGGTTTTTTTTGGGTTTTTTAGTCTTATGGTCACTTTTGTAATAAGGCTGAAAGCCAAAGGTATTATGGGTATTTTGTGGGAAATCAACAGCTAGGATTTCGTCTTGTAGTGTGGGTCCAAAAGTCAACATGTGGGGCATTTAAACAAGCTGGTCGACAGCCCTCTTATTGTGAATTTTTGAAGTCTTTTAGTTTTAGGAAAGTCTAATTTAGAAAATCCTAGACATTTAAGAGTCCTAGTAGGTTAGTTTCTATCTTGTTTTATTGCTATTTTCTTTGGTTGAAACTTGAGAGCTTATTTAAAGGCACTTACATGACATGAACAATATAGACAAGAATATTTGAATTAAAATCTGGTCCATTGGATTTATCCCTCCTATCCTTCTTCCCCTTTCCCACTGGTTTAACCAAGTGAAACCTAGGGTTCTTCCCTAGTCTCTCTCTTATTCTAACTTCATCTTCTTCTACTCCTTGTCTCTCTCTTTTTCCGTCTTCCTTCTCACCATTTATTCTTCTCCTACTTTCTTCCTCAGTACTCTTCTCTTTACCTCTTACCTTCTTGTTGGAGCATCATCAAAAGCTACAACTATAGGCTGCTGGATTCTACAGAACAGTACCCATCGGCTGAAGTATTATAGACTGATTTCTAACCAAATTGCCCCTCTCAATTAGAGGTATTTGGTTCTTGTCTCATCAGGTTACTTTCTCCAGTTATTTATCATACCATTCGGTAGATTCCTTTGAAGATAGATTACTAGAAGGTTTTCAAGTCAGAAATAACGAGCTTATGGTTTCTCATTTACAATTTGCGGATGATACTTTTATTATGTGCAAAGGTTCGGAAGTGCAGGTGTAATATTTGAGATGTGTCATCCAATGCTTTGAAGCAGTTTCTAGCTTAAAAGTGAATCTCCATAAGAGTAGAATGTATGGGGGGTTGGTAGAGTTGATAATATTGGAAGATTGGTGAAGCATCTGGATTGCTCAATGGAATCCCTTCCAACTACTTATCTTGGTCTCTCTCTAGGTGCTTCATTTAAAAACTCTTCGGTTTGGGATCCAGTTGTTTCTTGCATCCATAAGAGATTGGCTAGTTGGAAGGGGAGCTCTCTCAAAGGGTGGAAATGTGGCACTGATCAATTCTGTTGTGGCTAGTCCTCCTCTACTTATTTTCTTTCTTTGCTTTCAATCCCAGTGTCAGTGGAAAAGAAGATTGAGCAATGCAAAAGGGACTTTTTGTGGGGTAAGGGAAATCAGGAAGATAGAATGCAATTAGTTGTTTGGGCAGATATTTGTAAACCGCAGAATCTTGGAGGCCTTGGAATCAACCAGATTCAGGATGTTAATAAGGCTCTTTTATCTAAATGGCTTCAAAGATTCAGGCATGAACCTGAAAGTCTATAGCAGCAAGTTATTGCTAATAAATATGGCCTAGCAAATGAATGGGAATCAAAAAGGTTTGTTCTTCCTATGGTTGTGGATGTTGGAGAGCTATTATGAATGGTTTGGAGGATTTTAAAAAAGGAATTAAGGTTGATGTGGGCTCAGGTTCAAAAACCTCATTTTGGAAAGACCGTTGGTGCTCGAATAGAGACCTCTTATGCTGAAATTTCCGTCAATGTTCCATCTAGCTAGGGATAAGGAGGCCAAGGTGATGGATTATTGGGTCCCCGTGGGAGATGGCAGGGTGTGGAATGTTGGCTTGTGTAGAAGACTGAATGATTGGGAGTTAGTATGGCTAATTTTCTGGGCCTCGTTGCTCCTCACAGTTTAAGATCTGACATGGAAGACCGACTTCATTGGATCTTCTCTAAGGATGGCACCTTCTCAATTAAATCATGCAGAGAGGCTAGGTGGATTAAGGAAATGACGGATCCTACTTGGTCTGTAATTTGGAAATATAGAGTCTTGGCCAAGTTGCTTTTTTTATGTGGGCTGTTGCTAGGGGCCACCTTCCAACTATTGATCTTTCTCCAAGGTCAAGGTATGATTATTCCTAATGTGTGTCCTCTTTGTCTTCAGGATGCGAAAAGTATCAACCATATCTTCATTCATTGTTCATTTGCCTCTGAAGTTTGGGAGTTTTTCCTCAATGAGGTTGGGCTTGATTGGGTCTTTCCCAAGGAGTTGATTATGTTGATTTCTTCTTAGAATTTGTGGAAGATTTCTAAGATCGGAGGTATCCTTTGGAAGCTTATCTATCCGGCAGTTTGTTGGGGAATTTGGCTAGAGTGAAATCAAAGGTTTTTGAGGATTGTCGAGAACTAGCCTTTAATGTGTTTTAGAAAGCCATGGACTTGGTTTGCTTTCGGGGTTTAAATTGTTAGCTCATGGGAGACTTCTCAATTGCAAGTACGAAAAGGGATTGGCATAGTCTCTTTATTTGTAATTAGTTTTGGTTTTGTGTCTTGTTGTGTTTTTGTCTTTGGGGATTTCTCATCCCTTTACTCTTAGGCTGCGTTTGATCGTCCGGATTTGGCCCAAATCTGGTGGAATCCGGAATAGGATTTCATTGATTCACATCTGATTGGTTGGATTAGAAACTCATCGATTTTTGTGCAAATCCAATGGAATCTATCTCTTAGTATTTTTATAGTTTTCCTTTTCCTTCTCAAAAGGTCAGATTTGTAACCAAATCCGGTGGAAACTCCTCTCTATTGTGTTGACCATTGACCTTTTGTGGATTCCAAAAAATTTGTCTTCTATTTCTTGGCAATCCAATAACAAATGGAATTATTGTATTGTATTCAATTCTTTTTCTAATCCTTTCTATTCCTTGTACTTTTTGGATTCTCAAATTTCTTTTCTAATCCGCATTCAAATAATTTCTGACTTAATTAAGACTAGTTCTTAATCCCTACCATTCACTCTTTCAAGAATTCTGGGTTCTATTCCCATTGAAATCGCCCCACTGTAGAATAGCCTTTTGGCTACTTCCTCTTGAGGGTTTTCTTCCCCAATCCCTCAACCTTTTCCTTCCCTCAACTCCTCTCTAAACCCTTCTAATTTGATCTGTTTATTATCAAGATTCCTCCTCTGTTTTAAGGTTATCTTCATTCAAGAACACTGTAGACAGATATTTGTATACTTTTATATACTTGTACTAGTCAGAAATACATGAAATTTTGCATGGAGATCATGTTTCAACCAATTTGGTACCCTCTAAATTTTCATTCAATTCTGACATGTCTGCAGGGGTTTTTTGGTAATGTCACAGTTCTGCCCTGAAATTCCAAAAACCCTAACACAGCTTTTCTTCTCTAACTTCCACTGTATTTCTTTTCTTTTTCTCCTATACTCATTCCCTACATTCTGTAGTTTGATTTTCTTTCTTCTTCCCAAGGTTATTTTCAGTTTGATCTTATTTGGGTGCTATATAAAGCTACTCTTAGTTACGTTAATTCTATCCTAGCTTCCGCACATTATTATTTGGACCCACATTAGCAGGATTTTGTAAGCCCTAGGCTTCCTACATCAATTGGTATCAAAGTTTGCTTATATCCTACATCACTTCTCAACTGAGGCATCCAAAACCCATCCCCACTCCAATCAAAGTTATTAGCAATGCAATCTTGCTTATTGATGACCAACCGCTACAAACTTCTAAACTCATCCATGAGGGTGTTATTACCCACCCAAAGATCGTCCCAAAATTTAACCCTCTCACTAGAACCCATCCTAAACCTATTGAATCTCCAGAATTCCTCCATGATCTTGAGAATCGGACTTCCAAATCGCACAATTGAACCCAATCCACATGGATTTGGAGACTAGAGAATCACAACACTTTCTCTGTGATGTATTGTTATAAAATGATGTGCAATTCTCAACCCACTACTCTTCCATAGAAGGATATTTGGTTTCACCCCGGTCCTAACAAAAATCCAGTTCTTCATGTAAACAATTACATGGAGAACATTCCGATGCTGGCAAGGTTCCAAGTTTTGGTTTAGATGTAGGTTTTAGGCCCATAGAAACAGAAAAGTTTCATGCAATCTATGGATACAATACGGAAACATTGTAAAATCATGAAAACTAAGTAAGAATTAAGAAAATGTTGAATTTTTTTTTATAAAACTTTAGAAAATGATAATACACACCTAGGAATCATTATATAAGCAAAATAACAATCTAAGATGGTTGTTGGAAACCACTCTCATAACATACTTTATCCCGATATCTCTGGAACACTAGAATTAAAATGGATAAAAAACACTACATAATAAAGCTACATATCCACAATCCACATACAGTTGAAAAATTATTAAGAAACATCCACACCATGGAAATTTAAGGGCAATGGATCAGTGAGATATAGATTCCTTGTTACTGTAGCAGATGACACACATTTGGCAATTGAAAACTTTTGTTCGTCAAGTTATCCAGCGTTCATAATGTAAAAATTGATATGCATCGTACAGTTTCGTATGATACGTTTCGGTTTCGATGGCCATCAAATTGAAAAAATGTGTAACCATAAAAAATGCATAGTTTCAGTCCCTTTTTGGTACGTATTGTAGTAATTGAAATGATACACACCATTTATATAAGTTCATGCTTTCAACAAAAACCACGGAAACATGTCAACAGTTTAATCCCCACTTTCCTTTAAAAAAAATCTTGATCTAGGACTCCATTTGAGTCGATTTTAATCAAAATAGCAATTAGGCTCCAAATCAAATAATCAAACTAATGCAAGGGCATTTTCACACCGGACTCGAGCAGGGCAACCTATGTAAGATGAGGGCACACTCAAGGTAGGGCGACCCAATGACTAGTGTGAGGCGGGACCCATGTGAGGTGGAGCCCATGAAAGAGGGTGGATTAGACTGGGGGTCTGGGCTATAAGATAAAGGGATTGATTCGTCTCCCTTTATCAGTTCAACCTTTTAAAGCAAGTGGTTGGTTGTCCTGCATCAAAGAGGTATCAAAGCATGAGGTCTTGTGTTCAAAACTTCTTACCAAGGCTGATTAATGCAAGAACATTTTCACACAAGGCTCGAGTGGGACAGCCTGTGTAAGACGGGGGCACACTCGGGGTAGGGCGACCAATAGGATATAGGTGACTCGTGTGAGGCGAGACTCATGTGAGGTGGGGCCCACGAATAAGGGTACAACCGAGGGCCTGGCATATTCTATATAAAGGGATTGATTCACCTCCTTTTATCAATTCGAGCTTTTAGAACAAGTGGTTGGTCATCCAGCATCACAAATCTTAAACCTCAAATTTTGAGAACTCCGAAAAATCAAAAATATAACTTGTTTAAGCTAGATATTTATATGTTGCATGATTCTGTTTGATCTACTATTCAAATAAAATTTGTAAACAAAATATTATTTTTTAACTGAAAAACAACAACAAACCTTATCCCAACTATTTGGGATTGGCTACACGAATCTTGTTCTGCCATTCCACTCTATCTGGGGCCATATCTGTTGTTAAATTATAAGCTGTCATGTCTCTCTTTACTACCTCCACCCAAGTCAATTTTGGCCTTCCTCTAGTCTATCTAGCACCTTCAACTTGTATTGTCTCACTCCATCTCACTGGTGTAGTCATTGGTCTTTGTTGCACATGCCCAAACCATCTCAATTGACTTGCCCTCATTTTATCACCTATTGGTGCTACCCCTAAACTCCCACGAATGAATTCATTCCTAATTTTATCTTTTCTAGTC
>JAOXJP010040405.1:0-16424 GCA_025762735.1 Platanus orientalis
GTTGCTTCATCTTTAGATGGAATTAGTGGAGGTACATCATTTAGTACATAGTGGATATTAAGCTGTTTTAGTGTAAACTCAATCTTTTCTTCCCATCTCTCAAAGTTCTCTCCATTGAATCGGGTAGATTCAAAGTGAAAGGTCCCTGGTTGCACAAAGGGAGCAGATATATCTTCAAATTGTTGATTTTTTGGATGGGGAAATCAATTAGGAGGAACTTCAAATTCAATTAGGGGAACAATCACACAATGTACTTGAACAATTTAATGGCATACAAAATCGTTCATTCGAATAGTCATTCGCACACAAGCATTTACGGATTGTCATTTGTGCACACGAACACTTCGCATTCGCGAGCTACAGATGATTCATTCATGTACTTTTCACTGGGTCATTCGCGCACCTTGAACTTGGTCATTCGCACACATGACTTAGTCATTCGTGCACTTCAGACATACTCATTCACGCACTCGATTAGGTCATTCGCACACTTTGATTAGGTCATTCACACACTTTGATTAGGAGTTCAAACTTAGAGTTTTCTTTTGTTTGTTTTAAAAACCGATTCATCCAAGATAGAGAAGGTGCTGTGTTTGTGTTTCTTGAAGATAGTCAAGGCCTCCCAATATTGTGCAAGGGATTCAGCTAAGCTAAGTCTGGGATACAATCTCGCTCGGGTAGAACCCTTGTCTCTCAATGGATTCGTACTCTTCGGTAGAGGTGAATAAGCTTTTTCCATTACTTAAATCCCAGGGTCATTGTGTATTAAGATTTGTCAAAATTTTGGCAGCATAACATTTTCGTTAGTGCTCAAAATAAAAGTATGATGTTGAAGATTCGCGGTGTGTTTTCACAACACCAAGAACCGGGCCACCTCAACACTTTGGGACAAGAAAAATCTCTCGAAAGAGAATACAGTCCCTAGAGGAGTGAAGACCAGAGACCTCAAGGCCAAAACTGAGTTCTCAACAGTCAAGTAATGGTGAAAAGGTGTTGAAGGTGATGGTAGTGAGAGGAAATGGAATAAGTGAGACTGGGACCAGTCCACTGGTTGAAGGAGCAACAATTGGATCTCCTTTCTTCAGAGATGAATCTCTGGCATCGCACGACCCTCTCTCAACTCTCCCTTCTTCTTCTTCAAAGTTCTTCAATAGAGAACTAGTAAGCTTCCTTCAACAGTGAGCTAATAAGCTTCCCCCATCAACCTTTACTTCAGCCCTCAGAATCAATACATCTCTACTAACTCACGCTCCTCCCTTTTTATAGGAAGAGAGACGTGAGGGTCATTCGCACAAGAGAGGTGGTCACGCTGTCTTGTTCAATCGCCAACTTCTCTCCCTACGGTCAATCAAGGTAGATGAGGCAGGTGGTCAGCGTCTCAGTCACCCAGGCGTCCAGCCACTGAGTTTCACCAATGTGGGTGACCAACAGGGGGGAGTAAGAATCAAGGTGGTTTTCTGAAAATAGAAGGTTTCAGGCTTTTGTAGGTTGGGCAGAATAGCCAGTGTCATTAGGGTTTGGAACCCAAAGTTATGCATGAAAGAGGAAATGAAGCAGGAGGTTCAGTCACCTACGACTGCCCTGTTTTCCAAAATGAAAAAACAGGGTATTCGCAGAGCTTGGTATTGTTTGAAATATTCAACACTTCGAAAGTGTTTTTAGAATGATGGATGACAACAAGATTTTCCTTACTTTTTCTCTACTATATGAATCCTATGCACTATTTTTGGAATCGAAGGGGAAGTTGCTAGATGCGCTTGGTGTTTATCAGATGGGCATTTCAAGGTTCTTGTCATTGTGCTTATTTATTTATTTATTTTTGATGGTGCTTTCTTAGTCTGCCCTTTAATGGTTTTGAAGTTATTCTTGTACTAGGAACGCTAAACCGCTTGACAGACTGAAGAAAGTTGATGCCTTATTCCTTAATTGAATGTCTGAAATTGTGAATACCTGTTCACTTCAGCGGGTATGCAAGTTTACTATATATTGTTTGTGTGAAGCTAAGTGAGTTTCAGCTGTGAATTATTTACTTCTTCATACGCAGTAGAAAAGTACACCCTTTGCTATTTGTCCTCTAACACACTTTACAAAACTGTTTGAAATCTCAATTTATTGTCACTGTACTTACTTTGTGAAGCCTTTGGTGGTGTAGTTATTGCCTTTTTTAGCTTTGGAAACACTATTGGATTGAAGTGTTCTATTAAGAAAATGGGTTTTATTTTTTATTTTGTTTGTTTCTATATATAATCCAATGTAGTTCAGCTGAACATTTTTCAATCACAAAGGAATGTGATATGTAAGCCTCCTTTAATGACAGAACGACAATGTTGACATGTCTGAATTCTGATAGAAAACAGAGATGGGAAAAAAACATTAGACCAGAAGAAACAAACGTATGTTTTAACCATAATAAGTAGGGATTAGTGTTTGGCATCTAGTGGTTGGTCAGCAGGTGATGGTTTGCAAATCCCGGTCTGACGTACCAAGCTCAGGCACTTTACAATGCTAAAGCTCTTACATGCAGATGACAACTTTGACTGACCGAGATAAACAAACTGTGTAAATTTGAAAGTGGTGCATACCTGGTAGTGTGGCTTCCTTTTCTAGTGTTGATACATAATTCTTAACAACTTCTGTATTTCATATCATGATTTCGTTTTCGGTTTTAGTGTTCTCTTTTATCTTTGTCTAATCATTTATATATTTTTCTGCAGTGCTTTCTATCCTTGGGCACCAACATTCAATTGATGCTTCTATTGGTTTACTGCAGATTCATCTTGAGTGGATGGCTACTTGTGGCCATTACATTCATTCTTTGTGGAGTTTTTGTAATCCTAAACAAGCAAGATCTCTGAATAAATTGATAGAGTTACATATTATGAACTTTTCCTTCTCTATCAGCATGTGTGTTTATGGAAGGCAAACGTTTGCTTGGCCATACTGTCATTCTAATAAATTACTATAAAATGTGCTTACAGTTCATAATGATTAGGTGCTGAGTACCTTTGTATATGTATTCACAAAAGTAGTGCACTGATTATATATGGGGGTGTGTCAACGAGCCGAGCCAAGCCAAGATTTTCTCAGCTCAGTTCAGGCTCGTTACACAAGGATTAGGCTCAGGCTCATCACGAGCCAGAGGTGCTGAGCTCAGGTTAAGCTCATTAAGAAAATGAGCTTGGCTCACCAAACTCAAGCTTACTGCTTCAGACCTGAGTTTTAAAGCCCAATAGCCCATGAGCCAAACATCCTTCAAAAGTCCAAAGATATAGTTGGTTGAAACAGGCCCACTATATATATATATATATATATATATATATATATATATATATATATATATATACACACACACACACAATGTAATAAGCTATATCTATATGGATTATATACATATATAAGACCATGATGAGGCGAGCTTTAAGTGAGCTGAACCTAGTGCAGTTATGAGGCTCACTTAGCTTCCAAGTTGAGATGAAGCAACAAGTTGTGTCCCATTGAAAGCCATTAGAGCTGGAGTAGACTATTCTATTATTCAGTTCAAGTAGACTATTAGTCTCTTATTATAACACAATACAAATTGCTTGTATTTGAGAAACACAGATCATATGGATGGTCAATCGTTGGCTTTGGTTAGTGTTCAATTGTGCTCAGGTCTTGTAAATGACACGTAGGTGGTTTCTTGGGAAGTTGACGACTATGGTATTGCAATAGTATTAAGCTGAGGATTGCACAAGTTTTGGTTGGTAAATCCTCAACATAAGTGAGTTATCCCAGAACTAGAAATTCTGTAATAAGAAAGGTTTTAGTGCTTCAATTTAAACTCATATGATATTGATATATTTCAGTTTTACTTGAACTTCTATATGCATTTTCTGAATAGAGAGAACCATGAATCTAGTGAGTAGTAGAGTTTTCCACTTTTATTGTGTATGGCTACAAGGGGGAAGGTGGGGTGCAATTATGAATCTAGTGAGTAGTAGGTTTTTTTTTTTCTTCTTCTATTTAAACATATTTTAGACAATGTTTTAAAAACGCTGTCTAAAGTATGACACTATAGAAAGCGTTTTCAAAACGCAAACGTTGCCTATAGTGACATTAGCTCACTAGCTATACTATCATTTTTTGCTAATGTTTTAAAAATGCTGGCTATACCCTTTTTGCCAACGTTTTAAAAGTGCTGGATAAAGTTTTTGACTTTTCTTGACGGGGCTCGAAACAACGTTTTAAACGTTGACAAAGGCCATTTTTGTTATAGTGGAGGGTTGTTCCTTCCAAATGAATTCATTTTGCCTTGTGAAATCAAGGACTTTATTACATTTTCCACTGAAACAACAATAACATAAAATGAAATGAATCCAAGTAAACGATCATTAATCATAAAAATAACCACTTACAAATATCATGCCAAAATTTGTATGCCGAGCTACAAAAAACTTGTTGAGGACAATTTATAGATTAAAATATCCAACAATTAGTCAAGATTTATTATGTCAAGTTCTTGGAAACTCGCTAATAGAAAATGACAGATCGAAAATGAAATGTGGATGGTTGAAACTCTCATACCAAACTCCTAGGGATTGGTTGATGGTGAATTATAGACTGGGGTTTCTAAAATCAGACTAAAATTTAAGATATTAAGTTCCAAAGAACCCATTAATGACAAATTACAGACTAAAGAATACAAAATTGTGAATCTGACCAAAATTAATATGCCAAGCTCCTGGGAACTTGTTGATGACAAATTATAGGCTTGAGATTCGATTCTAAATCGAAATAATAGAAGTAAAACAAGATGAAACTAAGATAATCCCAAATTTGGGTGGATAAATTGATAAATATATTGTGGTTGATGATGTTGTGGAGATTGGTCCCTTTCTCTTCGCCATCTTCCTCCTTTTATAGAGTATTCTAGACAGTTAACACCATGTTTTCCATAATTGCACATTCATGGAGATGACCCCTTTTTTTTTTCCTCTGTTGGAAACGAATCTGGAAACCATGTCTTGCCGTTGATAGACTTCATGTAGTCCCACTCTTCCTTCTTTCCTTTGGATTGTGGCTCTTCTTGGCATTGTGGCTTTCTTCCATCTTCCACATGTCTCTTTTTTCTTCCCAATTTTCTGCTGTAGTTGTTGCCCCAGATTTCCTTGATTTATGCCATTTTCCCCACATTTCTTCCCTATTTTGCTAAGATTTGGGAAATGGTAATTGGTTAACAACATGAATACTTGTTCTCCTAGTTTTCCTTCACTATTTGCCATCTATCCCTAATTCAGAGACTTTTAATCACATGTCTCAATCTAATGGTCTCCATCTTCCCTCAACTTCTCTCTCTTGTTGGGCTTCAAGTTCTCCCTCTTGTTGGGCTATGTGGCAGTCTTCCAAACTCTTTAAGGCTTTGACCTGGTGCTAGCTATGCCCACCTATCACAAGATGAATTTTTTGGGTGTAAACAAAACTATATCCTTATTTCTATTTGGGTTTGTGTTGTTAAAATATGCTAAATCTCCTCTCGCCCAAAAACTTTAAAGGGGTAGTTTCAGGGTAGGGTTTTAGGGTTTTCTTTGAGAAAGATTAAGGGGAAAATGTAGGGGAGAACACAAAAATAAAAAATAAAAAAATTATTTATTGTATTTTGAAGAGGGAGCTGCATTAAATCGCCGACATCAATTCTCTAGGGTACTATCAATTCTCAGGGGAGAAGATTAATGTTATCACAATGAAAATTGGTTTTTGGGGTCTCATGAGCATTGTTGGCAATGTCTCCATCTCTTTTCAAGTTTGAAAGTTCGATCGGTGATGAGAATGGTTGCATGGATAGATCGTTGTTGTCGGCCAAGGGGGAAGGAAGGAAGAAGATTGGGGAAAATGTGGTTTTGACAAACATTGGTGTCTGAAATCAAAAAGGGTAATTTGAGAATTAAAAAATGGTTTTATAATTTAAAAATGTTTTAAACCAATGGGTATTGAGGTAAAATCACCCCATGCTAACTTCTGTAACCAAAATATTTATGCCAGGGGGTATTTAGTATTTTTGATGGATGAGAGAGGCAACTATATATTCTCAGATAGTTAGGGGGCATTATGTAGTAATTAACCCTTATTTTTATTGGGTTTTCCTATGGAACCCAAAATCACTTCTTTTATATATTGGAAAAACATTTTAATATCTTCTAGGCTAGATCTAATATTTTACTTTTTGCCATATTGAAAAATACAACACAGAACAGTAGGGTGCAAAAGTATATTATGCTCTATTATTTCCACATTTATTGTCCCCATAAGATATTACATAACCAAATAGAGGAGACAGCTCTCATGGGGTGGAATTCAATCTGGACTGTCCAATTGATAAAGCAGATGCATGGTGGTCCACACAACCAAATAAGGCAATGTTCTATACCATTATCTAAACATGAATATTTGAGTGAAACATATAGAGTTCAAATCCTCTATTGCAATTTAAATTGGCATCTTCTTGCAACTGCAAGCAATATGTATACAAAAAATAAAATTTGGGTGGATGATTTTACACTTTTTAAGGTACATGTTTCACTACAATAGATGCCATACTTTAAGTTGCAGTAGAGGATCCTAAGTTAGATATACATTAATCGTGTGGGAGTGATCACCATATGTATGGTTTTAAATCCTCAAACAAGTCAAACTAGATGAGTTGACTCGCCTTGCACAATTCAATCATTATCATGTCATTGAATATACTCAACCCAATGGCTACCAAGTTAAGACAAATTTTTGGTTTGAAGACATTGTCATTATAGTAATGCAACTATTTGGTTTTAAATCTCAAATGATGCCTTAGATCTTATGCTCACATTTCGTAATTGAAGTGTAGGGAGATGAATCTCAATGGATTATTATTATTATATTTTTCCTTTTCTTTTTATTAAAAACTAGATTATCCATGTCTTTGTTCAGATTGCTAACATTATGTGCAACATCATGATGTTCTATAGGTCATTCCAGGCATTTTGGCTTGTGAAGGACCATGTCTTTGCAAAGGGCCTTTGCTTTACGTTGGATGTTTGGCTCACAATGGTGCATTAGCTTTTAGCACGACATTATCTCATGATGGAGCCTTGTCTCACAAGGGAGCATTTCTTCGCGAAGGAATATGGCCTTGCGAGGGCATGTTGGCTTGTGATGGTGCATTAGCTCATGGAGGATCTCTTCCTCGCAGTGCAACAACAATAGTTTGCCCTTTTTAAGCATGAGATTGCAAAGGACGGGCCTTTCGTGATGGCAACCTGGCTTATAATGAGATAACAATTCACGATGGAACATTGTTTCACGATGGAACATTGTTTCACGATAGAGGTCTCTTCGCGATGGCCTCGGGATCTGTATTTTTAAGAATCTAAGTTTTCTGCAGGTGGGTTTGATGTGGCCTTTAGAACCCACTTTTGGTGTAATTTACCAAATTTCTTACTTTGCCTTTTTCCAAAATTTTGGGCAGAGTTTTCCCTTTGTTTGGAAGAAACCACAAGGGAGGAAATGATTTCAACACCATTAGTAAGGCGATTCTCGTTTTCAATAGCTACACTAGCCTCCATCGGCATGGACAAAGCCATTTTCAAAGCTTGGGATTGCAAGGTAGTTCCTTCTCCTTTAGGGAGAAGGTGTGCCAAAGAAACCATATCAATGATTGGATTTTGTAGTGTAGAAGCCACTTTAGCCCATGTCTTTGGTCCCATTGTGTCTCACGAGACAAAAATAAAGGATCCCATGGTTGCAAACTTGCCAAGGTTTCTGAAAATTTATTAGAAAGGTTGTTAATAGAATGGAACAAAAAGGAATATGAGGGGAAAGTAAAGTTCCATTGAGTGTGCCAAAAATTTGTAACACAAAATTTCATGTTGTTCTCTATGGAACGTTTGAAACTTAAAGTGTTTAAATTACTCAACATTTTGAGGGTTGGTTTATTATTTTATGTGGGGAATTATCACTCCAAATCTCTAGAAAGAGACTTGTTAATTACTGCCGTTAATGGCAAACCTCTGATTTCCTAATTATTGTAAGACTCACAAAACAAGAATGCATAAAATAAATATGAAGTTTTTATTAAATAATATGGTATGAATATACAAGAACATATGAGTTTTCTCTTCTCTTCTCTTTTCTTTACAATTCTCTCAATCTTACCTAACCTTGGCATCAGCTTTAAATTTGTGAGCTTGTGTCTTCCCCATGGAGCTTCACAGAGGTGTGCTGGACATGATTGAGCTTGCAGAAGATTGGCCTGAACTTGAAGAAGTAGTCTTGTGAGGAAGATGATGAAACCATATAAAAGTTGAGAGAGAGAGAGCACTTCAGCCATTTGGATATGCCAAACCTGTGAAGAGCTCAGAAAATATGTATGCTTCTATGATGCCTGATCATGTGAAATAATAGGGTTTATGTAGAGATTGCTGCTGGTTTCCTTCTAGGACCTTGTTGCTTGTCTGGACAAAAGAGTCTTGTGTATATGGGACCTTTTCCATTAGTTTTTTGGGTACTTTTGGAGTGCCAAATCACTACCTTCGCGATTCTTGGGGATTCGTGCCACTTAGAATAACAATTTTTTGATTCTAGAACTGTTCATCACAATGCACTTTCCTTTGAGAAGTACTGTTTATCCATCGTGAAGAGAGCTCTTCGCGATGTTATCATTTCATGTGAAGCTTGCTGGCTGTTTGCCTTTGCTAGGCATGTGTCCATCGCGAAACCATTTTTTGATGCATAACTTTATCCATTCATCAGAAGTCATGTGTCCTTTACGAGCCATATATCTTTCATGAATTACATGCCATCGCAATGGTCTTTCATGTTTTGCTTCGCCAGGAAATGTTCACCTTCACGATAGGGGTAATTTTATAATTTTAGAATTTTCACGTGCCAACAGTTGTCCCTTTGGAAAGCTTGCCACGTGGCATCACAAGGGATGAGGTTTCCAAACTATCATCTTGAAACATTGCATCCCTTTGTTTCCATCATGAAAACACCAAAGTACCCTTGCTTTCGATGTGTGGTTTTCAAATGGTGGCATAAAAAGACATAATTACCCGTTGCGGTATAAATATCTTTGACATCATCTTCTTTAGTTATTTCTAAAAATTTTGAAGCTCGAGAGGAAACCCCTATTACCCAAACCTTGAACCTCTACAACCTTGCACTTTTGTCTTCAAATCAAAAATCTAAACCATCCAAAGTATTCCCCTTGATCTCACGATCATTTTAGTACCATCTTTGAAGAGTTTTCATTGATGAGGTAGAGGATTTTTTAGTTTTTCATGTTCCTGAAACCCAAAACCCTCTTTCTCCACTTTCTTGCATTTTGGTGAGTTTAGAATCCTCTAATCTAAAGTTTGTTTGGATCAAAGTGTTTGTTTTGTGATTTCAGTCATTTTGGGACCATTTTCGTGCCTTTTAGTGGAGATTTGGGATTTTGGGCATTTTTACATTTTTGGTTTTTCGGTCACCTTCTCTAACGATGATGAATTTTGGTGAGCCAGTCCTGCATCTGAGCTTGAATCATGATGGCTATCAATTGGCTTCATGACAGGCTCACGATGTTGGATTGCGAGATAAAGTCTCCTTCGTGTTTCTCCCCTTTGCGAGTTGATTGAGCTGCGATGACACATCTTAGCAATGTGTATTGTTTGTCTGTCTTGGATGAATTTAAGCATCACAATGTTAATACATGTCTTCATAATGTTTCGTGATATAGTTAATTTTGTGGCCAAACAAGTTAATAACATAGTAAGGTAGTCTTAGATCTCATATTAGGGAAACTTTAGAGGTAAACCTGTATTAACACTGTGAGAATAAGCCTTCAAGCTATGCCTCATTGGAAAGATCTACAAGTCTACTTTCCAAAGCATTAAATGATGTATAATTTAGAATTTCATAGAGGAAGTTATGGAAAATTTTCTACAAAGTGTTTATGTAGATCGGTATTTTCTGAGTCAGTACATGTAGGGTAACTTTTGAGTGCAACCTATATCAATAAAAGGTGAATTAGATTTCAAACCATACATCATTGAAAACATCTATAAGTTTAGTTTCCAATGCAATAAAAGGTGCATAAATTAGAGTTTCTGGAGAAAATTGTGGTCATTTTTCTATAAGGTGTTTGTGTTGAAGAAAACACCATGATTTTTTTTGCAAATTTTCGTGATTTATTGCATTTTTTTTTTTAAATAAGAGACCTTCCTAAATAAGAAAATAAGGATTATGGTAACCTCCTAAACATATAAAAACCCAAAGCTTAGATAGAAAACAAAAAAAAATAAAATAAAAGAGTTTGCAAGTTTTTAAAGGCATTAAAGAGTTATTAGGGTTTTGAAGAGAAATTTAGGATTTTGCAAGATAAAGGAGAACAAGCTAGAGATTCGATTTGGACTTTGAGATTTCGATTTCTGTTAGTCAAATAAGTAAACTCACAAATTATACTCGTTTTCTATAGGTTCTTAGACATATTCATTGTTCATAACTTCTGAAACCTATTGTTGCTTTTCTTTAAGTTTTAATTAGAGCTATATGTTTTAAGTTGTTTTAAATGTAAAAAAAAAAAAAGATTTTTATTATTTTCTGTTATAGTTTGTTAAATCATCAAGAGAGAATTTTGATTATTGTGTAGATTTTAAAAGAGGTTTTCCAAAAGTGTATGGTGTAGAGATTGATGGACAAATTAATTTCTTAAAGAATAAAATTTTATTAAGATTGTTACTTGTTTTTATTTTGATAAATAGTGTTTTTATATTTGAAAAGTGAATTCTATAGATTGTGCCTTAGGAAGGGTCAAACATCATAGTTTGTATTGTTTTGAATTCAGTTGATGTATAAGTAATGCTAATTTCATAAGTTCTGTATTGTTCCAAGTTTAAGAGACATTAAAATTGATCCTTAATGATTTAAATTAAAGATATGAGAAGAATTGTTTTATTTAAAGAAGAGAAGAGAAAAACCTTTTATCTAAATAAGCTTTGAATGAGTAAAGAGGCCACCCTGACTATCAAGGGGGAATATTGATGGGGCCTTGCACCTGGTCTAAATAGGTGTGTAAAGTGTAGTGTTTTAATCCCTTTGAATCAGTATGGGTGAGACAAGTGATTGCCCACATTCGGGGCTATACGAATGACAGTACAAAGTTAAAGTGTTTTAGTTGAAGTCCGCATTCAGGGCTGTAGAAATGATAGAAAAATGGTCCTACCCTTGGAGATTAATATAATGGTAAAGTGACAGAAAGTCCACACCCAAGACTGTATAAGGTACAAAAAAGTAGTCCTACCATTGGGTATTAATACAATGGCAATAAGTGAAAGCGAATGGCCTTACTATTGAAAGTGAAAAGTGTAATGAAAGAGAAAATGAATAGCCTATAAAGTGAAAGTGAAAATTTGTTAATAGTAAAAGTGTTTAGTATAGTTTTGAATTCATTATCATAGTAATTTAAACTGTTATATTGTAATAATTAATATATTATTATAAAATCGTTAAGTTTTCAACTAACATTTAAAAGTTTTGAAGGAAATATGACAAGAAAGGTATTTGGAAAGTATCTTATTAACAACTCATTATCATAGTAATTTAAAGTGGTATATTGTAGTGATTAGTATATTGCTACAAAATCATTAAGTTTTCAACTAACATTTAAAAGTTTTGCAAGAAATATGATAGATAAGGTATTTGGAAAGTCTCTTATTAACTATATTTGTTTAAGAAAAGATAAAAGCTTAGTTTTCTTTATTGTTATATTATTTTCCCTTAAGAAAATATTCGTGCTTGATTTAACCCATCTTTTTTATTGTATAATTTGTTGGTTTACTTTCTAAGTTTGTCAAGCTTACCCAAATTTGGCACCGATTTTTTAAATGATAAAAAAAGAATTTAGATAGCATGGTGAAAAGTTTATAATGGAGATTTTGATCGGATTGGGTTGATTAGTTTATATATTTTGTTTGGGTTTGATTTACATTAGTCACTTATTAACATTTAGTTATTTTATTGTTTTTGTTTAAAAAGAGAGTTATGTGGTGTAATGTTTTAAGAATAATTATTAGTGATGGATTGTTAGTAGTGGACACAAATTTAGGCATAGGTTTTAAGTGTTATATTGAATGGAACAATTTTATTCAATTTTAAAGTCAGATTGTAGATGGAAAAATTATTAATAGAGATGTGATTATTATTCCACTACAACCGTATTGAATTGAGTTGAGATTAATAAATATTCCACTGCAAAAGAATATTGATGAGTGAATAAAAGATTGTTAGCACCCAAATTTTGACTCGGGTCATGTGATGGTATAAGGACAGCATAACAGTTATTAGACATTAGGACCTTAAGTACCCTCAGCTTAGGAAGAGCCAACTTAGACTTTAGAAGGTTAGGCACTCCCGAAGAAGTCTTTCCAGGTGTCCTAGTCACAAATGAATCAGTAAAACAACCTTATTATAGCCCAAAAAGCACTATTTCAAGACAAACCCTAATATCTTTTAAAAGCATCAACAAGACTTTAAGGGTCCACATTTTAGAGCTCCATTCATGTTATCGGTAAGTTTTCCACCTCCCGTAAGCCTTTTTGCATTAAAACATCACAATTGAAAAAATTACCATTTGCCCTTCTGCTTTCAAAAGCTTAATACTCACTATCTGTCATCCAGATCACTTAATTTCTTTGCCTACATAAGTCTTCCAGTCATGAAACATCATAACAAAATAATTCATATTTTCACTTTTTTCGACCCACGGGCAAAAAATTACCATTTTACCATTTTTACTCAGAGAATGACCTCTGAAACCTCTCCTGTGGTCCAAGTGATGTAATTTCAGATCCTATGCACCCTTGAGTCTCTCTTCTTCAAAGGACTCATCACAAGTCAGACACTGCTTGAGAATAGCTTCAGCCAATCTCTCAATATGTGAAAATCCTGACCAAGAAATGACCATTGCAAAAACTCTTAGAGATTTATCCGATCTCCGAATTCGAAAAGGTCAGTGGCCATACCATGGCCTCAGCCTTAGCTTCTAATCTCCAGGTCTGAGATGAAAAGTTTGAAGTCTCAAACGCCTATAAAATTTCAAATCTTCTTCAAAGGGTCAAAAAACTAATTTTCCACTTTTTGCTCTTGTCAAGCTAGAATGCTTTCCAGACATCCAAATCAGGATCAGTTGGTGTCCATTTCTTCAGAATTGCGAGGCCTTCAAAAAGCTGTCTAAGGAGCCAGGGCTTTCATAAAATCCATCCGCCAAGATTCCCTCAAATACTTTGGTGCTCAAAAGACTCCCGGGAGTGCATATGAAATCAAAAATTTATATAGTCAGTGGCCACACCACAGTAAATTTAAAGCCGCGAGACTATTAGATCCATGTTAATTTATAGAAAATCCATGGGCAAAGCAATCACTTTTGCCCAAACCCTGAAAAAGTGTGTTTCGTCTGTATTTGGCACCCGAAATGCTCTTAAAAGTTTTGTTGAACTCACAATGCAACTAGGTTAGGGCCATTTTCTTAAGATCTTTTCTGTCCCCAATAAAGCATTTCACAAACCCCTAATTTAGGGAATGATTAGCCATTCAATCTCACTCAATTTTAGGCAGCTATAGAAGCCTAATTCAATCAAGTGACCTTGCTTCGAAAAACCCTCGACGACTGCCTAGGAATCCAGTAATGAATCTGTTAGCCTTTGTGGCTTCAAGACTCCTCAGACTTCAAATCCCCCAGATATAGCCCAAGATAACATCTTACAGAGGAACCAACGACATCCTCTATACAAATCTGCCAGATCGCTCAAAAAATGGTTTTTGACCTAATTTCCTGCTTGGGTACCGTAGTCCTACATAGTTTGAAGTTGTGAACCACATGGACCTAGGAGCATCTATCCTTGGGCCCCCCTAGGATCAATTTGACCATGTTTTCTTTCCACTTTACACCTGAGAGCTTTTTTGGCCAAAAAACCCTAATTTGACCCCTTACCCTTTTCGTAATTTGGTTCAGAATGAATCGGTGCTACCGGAGCATCTGGGACATCTGAAAATGACATTAACTGGGCCGACATCCGAGCATGAGAGCTCACATAGAGTGATGGCAGTGATAGGGTTCGAAAAAGTCAAAATCGGGATATTATTCAAGATTAGCTAAAGTGAGATATTTTGCATTTAATGTAATCTCATCTTTAGCTAATCACCTACACCTCTTGGATTGAATACTTGGATTCTCTCTCTCACCCACCGCCCTTAGATCCTCCCCTTGAGTTTCAAATCCCTAGAGAGCTAATCAAACCACCCCATTTGGCATCCCCCCATTATACCCTTGAAAAGTGCAGCAAATGGGATTGCCTCAAAAGGCATCTCCCATGCTCCCTTCCACCTCACCAATCCATGTCAAACAAGCACAAGCCCATCCTCACCCTCCACCTCATTGCAGCCAAGCTCATCCCCACCCTCCACCTCATTTCAAGATGGATTAATCCTAGCCTTCCAACTATTGAAACCTAGATAAAATCCTAGCCCTACACTTCATTTAGGATAGGGATGATCACCACCCTTGATCCTCATCATCTCTATCTCTAATCCAACCATCCATTTCACCAAACCAATTTCGTGGTGAACAGGGTTGGCAACTACAAACCCTAAAATCAAAGAGAAAAAGAGGAAGAAAAGAGGGAAAAGCTTGGATCCACCCCCAACCCTTGGCTAGGTAAGCCTAACTCTGTCCAATTCATGTTCTCCCCCACCCCTATGATCATTTAGCAACTGTTATGCTGCCCAATTTATGCTAGAGTTCTGCTCAAATTCGGGTACAAGGTAGAGGCTCAATAATCTCTATCTTACTCTTATTTTTGACCAGTTTTAATGCCGAATTTTGTTTGAATTTTGTGTAAGGGTTATTGAGCCAAATTTTGACTATGTTGTAATAGACACATATAGGTAGTTCAATATTTAATTTGGTAATTTGTTAAGCTGTGAAAGGCCTCCAAATGCCCCCCAAACAGACCCAAAAAACTAGGTCCTTTGAGACCCAATTTGTAAGAATATTTGTGATTTTTTTTTGATAATCCATGCATGATTTTGAAATCAAGTTTTTATATGTTATTCCTCTATATGTCTGTCATAAGCATGCTTAATTTTAGGATTTTTGCAAAACCCTAAGAGCTTCAAAATCAAGGAATCCAATTACTGGATTTTCTCTCAGTAACTAACACCTATTTTTTATGAATTAAAAAATAGGCGTTGATAAAATAGGCGTCAGGGATAAATTCAGGCATTGAGATCTGAGACCCACCCTCGGGAGACTTGATTATCCCAGAACCTCTTCCAAAGCTTATTCTAGCTAATGAGACCCATCCCTGTGCATTAGCATCTTTGTGGGCCTTGATTTCTCCTCAATGCCTGATTTTAATAATCAGGTGTTGGACAAGAATTCTGGCGTTAGGATGGATTTCAGGTGTTAGGCCTAGATCTTAAAAAAAACAACTTTTTCAAAATTAGTTAAGTAATGAGTCTGCCCAAGGGTTAGTCCTAAGACCCAAGAAAAGCTCTACCACTCTAGGCCCCACTTGGGTGGCCCAAAAACCCTAAATGGTTGCTGGTCTTACACCCAATGCTTGTTTTTCTTCTGAATTAAAATTTAGGCATTGAACAAACAGGCGTTAGACCTGTAATAGATGACTGAATAGCCGACTTTGGGAGATCGTATCTCTATGTGGCCTAAGCCTAGGACCCCTAGGGTTGCACAGTGAAACCTTAGAAGACTTCCCCTTTCCCTAACTCATAGTCCCATAGTATTGGGACCCCTCAAAACACCTTAAACAGTGGCACTAAAGTGCCTACTTGGTCAGGTTTCCTAACGCCTGTTTTCATCCTGAATTAAATTCAGACGTATGGAAAACAGGCATTGAGATGAAAAATAGGCGTTAGACCTGTAACTCAGAAAATTTATCTTTCTTCTTTTCTCCCCCTATTCCTAGGGTTGATTCCAAACCCTAAAAAGGGCCAATGGCCCTTTAAAGATCAGAACCTTGAGGGGTCTCTTGTAGGTAAAAAAATGTCAAATTCAGGAACGGTTTGTGGACTGTTCACAGGCTGACGCCTGTTTTCATCCTAAATTAAAATTTAGGGATTGGGAAAATAGGTGTTAGGCTTGAGAAAAACCCAACAAACCTCTAATTTACATAAAAGGACTTTAAACACTCAAATTCATAACTAACAAGGCATGATTATGAACATAAACCTAAGACCCATATAAATGGGAGAAGCAGCCCTAAAAAGACAGGTATTTGGGGTACCTAACACCTTCCCCAAATGCAACGAAACCACTTACCCTAATCTTAGGGACCTAGACCAGTACTAGGAGTTAAACCTTAGACTTTCGAGTCTAGTTTTCCTTCCTTTCCTTGAAAAGAAGGACCAATGTCCAACTC
>JAOXJP010040416.1:0-30763 GCA_025762735.1 Platanus orientalis
CTCATAGCCGACACGGCCCGGTTCATAAGGAGATTGGGAGTTTTGATGGGCTGACAAAGCAGGCGTTGGATACTGTTAACAGGGTTACTGTAGGAGGTCCCAAGGTCAAGCCTTTCAATGATTCGTTATGGAGAACTTGGATTCCTGGTGATGGGTTCTGGACAATATGTCCCAATTAATCTTGTAAAGAAATAAAGATAATAAAAAATTAAACAGAAAATCAGAACTATAAGCCACACAAACCAAAACTCCTGTGAAACTCCAAGCCAATCAAGCCCCTCAACACCTCCCCTCCTATCCAAATCAGCCACCACCTTTGGACTTCTTAACACTGATGAAACCTTAGAAGACAGCATAGAACTATTGAAAGAATTAGAAGATGATGACGATGATGAAACAGATGATGAACTTGTATCTGAGTGCTGCCTCAAATAAAGTTTACGTTAGCAGACGGATTAAGTACCAGTTGAGAGGGGTGGTCGACGTCGACGGTGGTACTGGCACTCAATCCACAGTCGATGAGGTAATTATCAAGAGGAGAGAAAGCGAAGAGATGATACTCTTGGGATTTTTGGGTGATTATCTACGAGTGGTGGAAATCGAGGTTTCGATCAAGAGAAGATTCGGACAAGAGATACCTGTGTAAGCTCTCTTCGTGGGTTTCTATATTTAATAACATTTAAATAAAAAAAAAACCTCTCATCACCGCTACTCCTTGCCGTGAAGGACATGTGTCACTCCCACCTGAATGGAGTATTGTGGAGCACAATGGGAGCGGACCAGAGGATATGGCTCCTTCCGGAAGAGCCTATAAACTGGTTCAGAATAGTCCTGAAAAGTTCTACTTATTCTTTCAAGCCAAACCCGCCATAGAACTTTGCCTCTGCAACTGATAACCAGTCTTGCCACCCTTCCAGCAATCATGACTTTGATCTCTAGGAACACCCACATCATACCAAAATCAGCTAAAATAGCAGCTCACACCTTCATTAAAAGGACAGTGAATCAGAACATTGGCCACAATCACACCCTTTGTGCTGTTTCTTTCCTCGTCCCTTCAGGACTCGTTACTGTTACTCAACTTACCCTGTTTAATGAGGGAAAAAAATCCAAAACTTGTACATGATTGACCCTCTAATACTAGTAATCAGGGGAGACAATATCTTAGTTATCAGGGTCACTATATGCTAAGCTCTCTCTTGATTTTTTTAATTACCAAAAATCATCCTTTCTAATATTTCTTGCACACAAGACTTTTCATGTGTATCATATTTCAAGTATATCTATTCTTTTTACAAAGCACTTGAGTGTTACAAGTATATATGTCAATCATATCAGATACATATCTATAAATAAATAATACACAAACGTAATATCATAGAGCTCTTTTCAGGGTGGGTTTTCTGTTTTCTAAAGCTACTTTGTGGCATTCTTGTACATATCATTGGAAATTTTCTCCTACCCGTTTTTTAATATAATGCACTCACCAAAAAATAAATAAAAACCAGAAGAATAAAAAAAGGTTTCAAAGTAGCCTATATCCTGTGCATCATAAGATGAGTTACTTATAGTAGGTTAAAAAGAAGGGAAGTGATTAGGTGAGTGCTGCAACCAGTGATAAGAAGAGGTAATAGTAATATTTAAGGTAGACTACAATGAGGGAAAGTTACAATGAGGATGCATATCATGAAATTCATGAACCGGTCTCAAAGAGGGAGGTAACAGTAACACAAGTGTGTAAACTTCGACAATATTGAGTTATATGATTCTAGCCAATGAGCCATAACATATTCAGAGAATTTCAATTTACGCTAAAGAAGACTCAAAAATCGGCATTTTTATTTTTGGAATGAGAGCACTTAGGCAGAAACATTCATAGCAATCCCAAACAGAAATCCCCAATATTCAAAAATGAAGGGCTAGTTCAAGGCTAAAAATAACTTATTGGAGCATTTACTGTGACATTAAACACAATTATTAAGCTATTAAAAATTATAAGATAGAGCTTAAAAATCATCGAGATTACACTCCCCAAGGAAAACCTTGACGCTCCGAGGTGAACCACAACTACCTTCAGCAATGAGTGCTCTATCATTTGCTGCCATGTGTGCAATAATCTTGTAAATCATTTCAATCTGCCACCACAAGGACAGAAACAATTAGCAGATCATATCCCCATATACAGAAATAGAGCAGACATGCACTGTTGATATGGTGGGATTAAAAGGGACGCAGCAAAAACCTCTTCAGGAGCATGGCAACGGTCAGCTATTTCTTCAAGCGTCAATGGTTCAACAGGCTCTTTGCAGCTGAAGGCACAAACATATAAAAGTAATCACAACCAAACCTACTTTCCAAATAGCAAAATGGATAAAATTGGTTCATCAAGGGTAAGGACGTTTCCAGCCCATAATTCCTCTTTGGAAACACCATCCATAAGAACAAGTTGTTCAACAAATTGAGGGGGTTCAAGGAACTGCAAGATGATCAATATAAAAATTATATAACAGAATTGGACTCCATTCTGGGTCTTATCAATTATGGTCAAGTAAGGTTTCCAAATAGAACAGGGTTCCTTGTTTTATTTTAATTTTTTATTGTGTGGCAATAGTGGTTGTTTAGGCTGGTGAATAATCTTACCACATACTTGGGGAATTTTTTTGTTTATTTATGGTTGCAATAATCTTCTCACCTACTTGAAGGAGCATTCCTTTTGCGGTGTGCTGGGGTATATGGTTGGAGAGGAATGCAAGAATATTCAAAGGGTGTGTCAGACTTGCCGAAGATCCAAGAGAATGATTCTAGCTCAATTGTTTAGTTGGGCTCCAGCTCACCCCCTGTTTCAAGGGTTATATATCAAGACTGGTTGTTTGAATGGGACCCCATTGTATTTGAGGTTTGAGCAGTGTTTTGCTGTTTTCGGTGGCTGTGTATCTCTCATGCATTCCGCTGTCTTCCCATCTTTTTCTTAATTAAAATTCATTTATTCATCAAAAAGTAATAATTGTATATTTAACATGGAATTTTATTGGTTATAATACTAAGAAATATAAGTTACCCAGCTAAAGGATAAAAAATAATAAATAAAGAAGAAGAAAAAGAAGATGAAGCATTAGCTAACTGTGCTTGTGGTCATAGAACATGTGTATCAGTTAGTTCTAAAGGTTATCAAGGCTATAGAAAGTACAAGGGTTCACAACAAATGACATAAGGATTGTCTTTGAAGAACAGATGTTTCGAAAGATGTGAAGGTCTTCCTTGAGAGCTTTGAGTACTGCTAATTAATCATTTCCAGTGAGGGTCTCTGTCAGCCAGCAGAGTGAGGGCCAAATAATCTTTTCAAACAGAGGTCCACCATGGCTGAACCCTAATGTGTTTAGGGGTCAGATGAGTCCCAGAAACTGCCAATATCCATCTAGAGATGGACCACAGAGCAAAAATCATCAGCCAAAAGAGAAGGACAAGTTCTTGAACCCAAAATCTTACAAAAAAGATGCTTTAATGAACTGCGTATGGTCTCAGGTTGAGAAGACCAAAATGAAAAGGTCTAAAAGAAAGGATGTAATCATGATAAACAAAGAAGAGGCAGAAAATAGGATGAAACAGCTACGGTCCTACCCAGTTAGTAGGGTTGTGGGTGACTATCCTAGCGCTTAGTATGTGGAGCAAACAAACCTGGAAGAGTTCAGGGGAACTCAAGAGTGAAGAAAATCCCCAACAATCTTTTCATGTTCATTTTTTCATCCCCGGAAGAAGCATCTAGAATTCTGTCAGTGTCACATTGTAGAAAGGAGTGGAATGGCAGTGGAATCCTTCTAGACATTTCATACCCTAGAGCAGGGAGGTGGGGCTTCAATCCAATGGAAGAAAAACCTTGGATTAAAGTTTCCGGCATCCCTACACATCTATGGGATCTTCCTACTTCCAGGAGAATAGGGGACCAACGCGAGGATTCATGAACTGAGACTACAAAAGATTGGAGTGGGCTCAAATCAGGGTTAAAGACTTATCCAAGGCCCCATTGGAGATCTGGCTCTCGGATGAGGTGCGAACTTACAGGTTAGCTGTTTGAGGGAGGAGTTGCCAGAGATTGCACTTAGCGAGCCGGTGAGTTGGCGCTCATCAAAAGAAGCCTTAAGCAAGAGCAGTAAGAGGTGTGGCCATAAGGAGAGTGGTGGGGCATCCACAGAGAGGATACCCACAAGTTCCAGCGGGGTAGGGACTTGGTCGAAGTGTCCCCGAAAAACTACCGTCGGTTGGGAAGGGAAATGGGATGATGGAGAGGTATGAAGGTACAGCCTGATCGTGGAGGCAGGCCTACACCCACCCTCTTTTCTGACCAGCCATGTGTCGTAGTCTCCTTCTCTCCTCCCGCTTTCCTTTCAAACTTTGACAGGTTTGTATTCTAAACTGAGAGGGTGGACCAACACTGGGTCAGGGTTAGCCAAGAAAGGAGAGCTGATTCATATCAGGCCCAACAATGTTAGCTATTGTGAACCACTCAAAAAGGAGCACGGAAGCAGATCCACTAAATAGATTGGATTTTCAAAGCCTCTAATAAAGGAGAAAGGGAGAGGAGCAAAAAGAAGTTTCATGGGAGAAGATGGGGTGAAGGCAGGGGGGCAGATCGTAATCAACCAAGGTCGATGCTTTGGGAGAAAGTTGAGGCAGGTGATTCAAGGTAAGGGGAAAGAGAAGATGGAGGCGTTGGTAGGGGTGGCAACGAGCAGATCCTGAGCTGAGCTTTAAGCTCAACAACCCAAAACTGAGCCTGGATTTGAGTTCGTTTTCTAAGCGGGCCTAAGTCGAGCTTCACCAAGCTAAGTGTGCTAAAAGCTCGGTTTAGTGTGTGTGTGTGTGTGTGTATATATATATTGTGTGTGGGAAAATAGTAATGTTCAAAAAAGAAAAATTGGGTTAATGGGTCATTAGGCTGTTGGGCCTTTTTTTCTAGCTAACTAGCCGAGCCAAGCCAACTTTTACGAGCCCGAGCCTGAGCTTTGCCTTCATGTGGCGAGTCCAAGCTGAGCTGAGCAAAGCTCGACTCGTTGCCACCCCTAGGCATTGGTATTAGCAACAAGTAATGATGATTCAAGAGCTAGGGTAGGAGTTTGGTTCTCCAAAGCAGTGTGAGAGGCTGTGAGGGAAGAAAGGAGAATGGCAAGGGGATCGTTTGGTTTGAGAGGGATTTATTGTTCATGTTCAGCAAAGGAGATGCGAACAATAGGGAAGTAGGGGAGGGAGAGAAGGGATCAGAGGGGAACGAAAGGTTCTCTTTGACGTCATTGTTGCAGTGTCCGTAATTATGGATCGTCTCTTGGCTCTGATACCAAGTGGAAATCTATTGGAAGTGAGCTAGGGTTTGTAAGAGAGAAAAAAGAAGAAGAAGAGAAGAGAGATAAGAAGTATATGAGAAAAATCATCAACAAAGGTCACAAAATAACGGAAGCCAAACAAAGTAGTGACTGGGAAAGGTCCCCACTCATTGGAATGAACAAGTGCAAATGGAGTAGTACTACTACTGGCACTACAAGAATAAGAACAACAATCCATGGCTAACTCACAAGTTTCACAATGAAAATCTGAAATAGAAGTGCACAGACCTGGAAAAAGATTTTGTTACATGAGAAAGGAGATATGACTAACACAAGAATGCCATTTAAGAAGCTGATCATGGTGGAAAAAGAAATGAATAGAAGGTGAAGGAGGCTGTGGACCTCTAGGGGATGATGAGGGAGTCTGTCGAACTGTAAAAGCAATGAATGAACAACCATCCAAAAGATACAATCCTTGATCCTCATAATTAGAGTCATGTTAGGTCGCAAATTCAAATCCCAGTGGAAGTATCTTCATGAATGTAGTGGTGTGTGCATGTGTACGTGTTATGTGGACCCACGCTTGCCTCCCTGGAGTGTGTTCCCAGGAGAAAATAGTGTTCTTCCTGAGGGTGGGTGTTGAAGTATATTAATTTGCGTCTCTCCTAACACCTTAAGGTGTTGGTAGAGTTGGTTAATTCATTGTCAATAGTAATGATTTCCAAATGAAGAAAAGAGTATTATAAAGGTCTCAAAAGAAGAGTGGATTTTTTAAGAAGAGCCAATTCATATGTCACCGCCACCATTGTCATCCGAATGGGTTTTGAGTAGGGCTGCAAATTATCAGAAAAATGTTTTGAGGTCTGGTCCGCATCCGATCCGAAATAAGCTTATCCAGTCCGTTTATAAAACTATCCGTTTATAACGGTTAGGATACGAATATATATATATATATCAATCCGTTTTGTTTAAATATAACAATATATAGAATGGAGATAATAGACCGTTTGATTTAAAACTAATCCAACAATCTTAAATAGCCTAATAACTAAAACCATAAAATTATATAAACTCTTTACTTCATAACTGTTCTCTCTCAGTCCATGGCGGCACCCATAGGTACTACCACAACTATGCTGCAGCGGTGGAAGTTCACACCCACCACATAGGAGAAGAGATGGTGTTTTGCTCCATCCGACATCGTTACCAAGCCATACGGTATCAAAGATTTTGGCAAGCATAGACATGGTTTAGGGAAGACAGCACTAGTGATAGTGATGACATCTATGGAATTACCTTTGTTTCTTTAAGGTATTCAAAATCCGGTTCGAAATCCAAATTATTTAAGCAGTTAGGATACGGTATAGTCTTATAATATCCGTTAGATTTGGGATAGGATATGGATATGCTCATATCCGTTCCGAATCCAGTCCGTTTGCAGCCCTAGTTTTGAGAAAAGTAAAGAAAGGTTGGTAAATATTTGGAATCAAAAAAAGGAGAAGAGGGAGCCCAAGAAAGGGGGAAGGGGAGGGGAAAATCCTATGGAAGCAGAGATAGGGAGTTAATAAACTTAATTTTTTCCATTAATTATGATGGAAGAAAGGAAGGTCAAGGAGGGAGTAGGGTAAAGAGGGGGGAATTGTCCCCAAGTAAGAGATTTTATCTAAAATGGGAACGCTAGGGGACTGGGGGAAAGATTAGAAGGTGATGCGTAAAGAAGATGTGCTTTAAATAAAGGGTGGATATGATGGCAATTCAGGAAACTGAACTGTAGTAGATTGGCTTGAAGGAGTTGAGGGATTTATGGGGAGGAGGCAATTCAGTTCTACCGACAAGGAGGCAGTGAGCAAGATCAGGGGTCAATTGGTGGCTTCAGGTAGTGGAGGTTGTGGTCTCTATGTTGAATTTCACTTGGTTTCAATAAAGTGTAAAATGTGGAATACAGATTTGCTTAGATCTTTTCAAGAATGCATGGCCCAACAGAAAATGCTGCCCGTGTGGATTTGTGGAAGGAATTGCCTAAGGTAAAGGAATCCTAGCTATTACCATGGAGTATTGGAGGCGACTTTAACATAATTTGTTTTCTTTTTAAAAAAACGGGGAGACTCGCTACATCATAGCAAATGACAAAGTTCATAAACTCTTAAATATGATAGATCTTCCCTTGTTGGGGGCCACATTCACGTGGACAAACAATCAAAAGAGTCCGTCTATGAGTAGACTAGACAAATTTATAGTCTCGAGTGAATGGGAGGACCACTTTAAGCAAGCCCAACAGGTGGTTACTTGATGCGGACATTGATACCAAAGCCCATGTAGGGCCCACATGTATGTAGCCTTGGAAGAGACATGTGGGACATCTTAGAGTCTTTATTTGTGTTAGTTCAGGACTTAGTTTTTGTGTTTTTATTGTTATTTATAGGATAAGGAGGTGATGCAGAACAAGGGAGAAGATACCAAAAATTGATGTGGAATAATTCCCAAGGCCTCAAATAATTGAAAATGGAGTATGCAGAAGAAAAATAAATCAAGAACTGAATTTAAATTCACAAATAGACAAGAAATCAGATAATAAAATTTAAGAAAAGAGTTAAGAGATAACTTTAGTGATCAAATTTACCTACTTGATTAGATTATTAGCTACTTACAATAAGAAAGAGATAGAAAAGAGAGAAAGAAGAAGAGGAGGAATGGATGAATCGTATGAGAGGAATTAGGTCTCCTTCTTATATGAATATTTTATTATTTATGTGGGTATACAATAGGAATACCTATAATACCCTTTGTACATTCCATGACATTTATACCCTTACATACATGTTACCTCACTACTTCAACACCCCCTCAAGCTGGAGTATGAATATCATACATACCCAGCTTGTCAATCAACACCTGAAGTTGTGCCTTAGTAACTCCTTTGGTTAAAATATTAGCTATCTGTTGGTCTGTAATAACAAATGGAGTACAAATGAGTCCATCCAACAGTTTTTCTCAGATGAAATGTCGATCTACTTCGATATGTTTGGTACGATCATGTTGCACAGGATTATGAGAAATATTGATTGCAACCTTGTTGTCACAATAAAAGCTCATAAAAACCTGTACCACAAACCCAATCTTGAAGTAACTTTCTCAACCATAGAGACTCGCATACACCATGTGTCATAGAGCGAAATTCCGCCTCTGCACTAGATCTTGCTACAACAAATTGTTTCTTACTTCTCCATGTGATAAGGTTTCCTCCAACAAACAAACAATAACCTGAAGTTGATCTCCGGCCTGTGACTGAGCTTGCCCAATCCGCACCTGTGTACACCTTAACTCTCATATGACCATTGTTGGAGAGCAACAACCCTATTCCAAGAACTGATTTCAAATATCTCAAAATATAATGAGTAGACTCTAAATGGGGAGTTCTCGGAGCATGCATAAATTGGCTAACCACACCAATTGCAAATGCTATATCAAGACTTGTGAGAGATAGGTATATGAGTTATCCAACAAGTATCTAATATCTTCATGCATCAATAAGAGGTCTTCCATCTTGATCATTTAATCTATGACTAACTTCAATCGGAGTTTTTGCAGGTCTGGCTCTCAATAATCATGTTTCCGTCAAGAGATCAAGAATGTACTTCTCTTGGGAAATAAAGATGTCTTTCCTTGAACGAGCAACCTCAATTCCCAAAAAATATCGCGATGTACCCAGATCTTTTACCTCAAACTCACTTTGAAGATGAGATTTCAAGCATTGTATTTCTTTTGAATGATCCCCAATAATCACTATATCATCCACATAAACAATAACTATAGTTTTTCTCTCATGTGTATGCTTAATGAATGAAGTATGGTCTGCCTGAGACTGTCTATATCCAAACCTTTTCAAACTACCAATGAACCTCTCAAACCAGGCTTGTGGTGATTATTTTAGCCCATATAAAGCTTTCTTCAACTTACACACTTTCCCTTCACTTCCTGAAATCTTGAAGCCTAGAGGTAGCATCATATACACTTCCTCATGGAGGTCTCCATGAAGAAAAGTATCCTTTACATCTAATTGTCAAATAGGGCAGCCCTTATTAGCTACAATAGACAGTAAAACCCTAATTGAGTTCATTTTTGTCATTGGTGCAAAAGTCTCTTGATAATCGATGTCATACATTTGGGTGTATCCCTTCACTACCAACCTTGCCTTATATCTTTCAATTGATTTGTCAGCCTTGTATTTAACAGTATAGACTCACTTACACCCTACAGATTGCTTTCCCAATGGAAGGTCTACTAATTCCCATGTCCCATTCTTATCAAGGGCTGCCATTTCTTCATACATAGCATTTCTCCACTGACTTTGGGAAATTGTCTCTCCTAAGTTTGAAATAATAGATACAGAGGACACAGAGTTAAGAAACAAAACATAGTAAGGGTTTAGGAAATTATAAGAAACAAAATGATGCAGCAACATTAGAGTTTCTGGAGAAATCCTACCCTATTTGGAAGCCCAAGATGAAGAAATCTCAAAGGAAAAGGGTTAATAGGAGATGCCCATGGTAGAAGAATGTTTAGGGTCTCTTAATTTTTAATTTTAATCATGTAATAAGGCTCTTTTGCAACCATAGAGTAGGAGTTAATGTTTAGCCATGTTTAGGGGGTATTTAGGGTAGTTTCATTTCGTTTTATGCAAATAATAGGGGAGAATTTAAGGTTGGTCATGTGACCCAAACAAGGGGGTATTTTAGGTAGTTTGCTTCTAAATTTTAAAAGGGGGTTTAAAACCCTACTTGATGTAAGGAGAGAGGCAGTTTTTGAAATATAGAGAGATCGTGAATTGATCCCACGAGTGGGCTGTCTCCTTCTTCCCCTTTCCCTCATCTCTTTTCTATCAATCTCTCAACCCTTTTATAATCCTCTCTACTTCCTTTCACTTCTTTTTAATTCCCCTATAATTTTTCTTCCCATTCAGATACTTTTTTTTAATTTTGCTACAGTATTTTTGCTGCAGAAACGTAAAACAATGTTTGATGATACTCCATCTCTCTCATCTTTCATCCTTTCTTCAAAAAGTCTTGCAGGGACCTTCCTAGCCCCTAGACAACCCAAATATGAAGGATAGTCATCAGCTACAATCACCTCCTATGAAATAGGAGGGGCTGAAAGTATTCCCAGATGTCACTTTTCTGGACAACAATTTTTTAGGAATTTTTTATCTCGTTTGGAGCAATCTTCGGGACTGTTTTTTATTGATTTCAAGAGGTCTTTGGATCATGTATAAGAGGTAAATACTATTGGTTCAAATTCGTTGTCTACGTGAAGCTGTAGATTAATTTTATTGTGATTTACTGTTCCGTTGCTACAGTGCCACTACAATAATTTTGTATTGGACAGCTCACATATTTGTTATTTAAATAGATAGAGGTCTTCAAATTTTTCTGAAATTTTAAAGAAAGTACTCTAAGAACCTCTTAAGATAATCCTAGAGTTTGGAAATTTTCTGAAGCAACGTCAAGGATATTTTAGAAATTTTCCAACTTTTGAAAAATTTATGGATTTGCCCCTAGGTATGAATTTTTCAGATTACATCCTTGGATAGCTGTTTGATTCTTGGAGGTTGTTTTAACTATTCGGCATTTACTTCCGCATCATTTGGTATCAGAGCGAGGTTCCAACTAAGTCCTATCTAGTTGGGTTCTTGGGGAGTTTTTTTCTTGGATTTTCTATCTTAAAATTTCTTAAGAGGCAAACATGGTTCACACCATTAATACCCTATCCAGTATAGTGGATGAGCATAGTGTAGACATTCGAACTATAAAGGGAGATGTTCAGAGTCTCAAACAAGAATTGGGAGCCTTAGACTCCAAGCTCACATCCAGGATGGATCAAATGCAACAGGAGACACGCAAGATGTTTGCTGAGCTTATGGCTAGGTTGCCTCCTTTAGATGCATCTACAAATAACCAATCAGTTCCGCCGGAAAATGATAGTAACCGATCAAAGCAGCCTCCTTTAGGGCAATCTCATAGTGTGCATGGTACTGGGACAAATCATCAGATTCAGCATGAGATCATTTACCCCAGGTAGGATCAGACTAGATTTGAGCAACTCAGATATGATCAGGATAGACTTGAGCAGTCCAGATATGAGCAACCTAAGATTGAGCAGCATAGGTGTGGCTATGGAGATCATGATTATGTGCATCATGCAGATCATCATGAGTTGGATAGACCTGTGAGGCTAGAGGTGTAGGATTTTTATGGACACCAGGATCTAGATGCTTTCCATGACTGGATTCATAGTGTTGAGGCATTTTTCACTTGGCATGATATCCCAGAAACCAAAAAACTGCAGTTTGCTAAAGCCAAGTTGAAAGACACAGGCCATCATAATTTATTTTATATCTCTTGTAGGGGGGATACACATGTGAGAGCATTTTGGTCCGAAATTGTTTGATGAGGTTTTTTTTGTATTTTATTTGTTTTAGGGGTATATGTTGGGATTTTAATAATTGTTTAGGGGTATTTTGGTCCAAAGGACCCTAACTTGTATAACCCTAGCCGTGGGAAGCTTTATAAGAGCTACCCCATGCTCCCTTTTATTTTCTATGCTATGAAATAAAATTTTGAATCGAGTTTTCTCTTTTTCTTGGTTCAGCTAGAGCTTGAAAACCCTGGAAAGGGACTTGGATTTCTCCAAGTTTAACATTAGTGGTGGAAACCAACCCATTCCCTTTGAGTTAAAAGACTTATCCTTCTTCCTCTCTTCTTATTTTTATTGTTTTTCCTAGTTTATTGCTTGTTGGAGTTGAAAGACACAACTCAGAACAATATTTGTTGTAAGATTGAAGGTGGGGTGTTCTAGTCTCATTCTTTTTCTTGCCATTACTAACAGCCCCATCCCTCTCTCATCTCTCCCTCACCCTGTGTTCATAGCCCAAAAATACTTGTGTCACTGCTTAGACCCAGAATTTTTTTATAGAAAGTGTAGCTGGATATCCAGATTCGTAGCCGATATTTGGCGAAGTAAAAGGATACAAATATTGACCCTATTTTTTAATATCAGCTAGATATCCATATATGCATCCGATATTCAGTTAAGTAAACAGATTTGAGTACAGATATGTCTATATCCACTCTGTATTCGGTTCGTTTACAGCCCTACCCACTAGGGCTGAAAATCGGGCCGGGCCTAAGTCATCTTGAGCCCAGCCTGAAATATACCAGTTGAGCCCGAATTCAACCTGAGGCTGATTGCCCGAACATGGCCCAATTTGAAAAGTAGGGCATTGGGCCAAGTTCGGGCTGCTGCCTGAACTCAATGGCCCAAGTAGTTTCCCACTTCTCCAAGTTTCAGGGTTACATTCAAGATGCCCAAATGGTGTAGCAACTAGCAAAATGAAACAAATTCAAAACCTAAAAACAAATAAAAAAGAAATCAATTGATGGATTTAGGATCAAGAACATGAAATGATTCTTAAACTGAGTATGATTTATGAGTGTTTTAATGAGAATAACCCAAGAGAGATAGAAGCTACAGAAGATTGGAAATGGTAACCCATTCATGGGAAGAATTAGAGACAAAGAATGAGAAAGAAAAATCAAAGTGCATTTGAAATGATTTCATATAGATATCATGAGTACCCCTGGAAAAAAGAAAAAACTCACCTACTGATGCTCACTCATAAAGCTGCTGTAGAAGTGAAATGAGGAGAGACCAGAGAGACTGAAGTGTAAAGGTTAGCAATCACACACACACACACACACACACACAGAGGACTAAGGACGAGGGGTATCGTGATTGCATCCAAAAGTAGCTAAACAATGTGCCACTGTCTGAATTTGCTGTTATTCTCACATGATTAACTGCATAACAATCAAAAGAAGACAGATAATGTAAAGAGTCATAAACCATAGGCCTGATCCTCCATGGACAAAAGATGAGGATCTTCCTTTAGAGCCCTGATGACGAAGGCGAGGTGTTTTTTTTTTTTTAGGTTTTTACTTTTTAAATATGGAATTAGGGTTAGGTTAGTAGATGATGTATAGACCATTGGATTAAATCTAATCCATAAGTGTATGTTTCTTTATATTAAAAAAGCTATATATATATATATATATATATATATTGATGAAGAGTCTTTATTTCTTTTGTGAGTTGAATTTTGAGTCAACAAAGGAGTTATAAGTACTGGACGCCACATGTGGAAGTCTATATGAAGGGGCAGCCTCCATGTAATTCCACAAGTGGACTGGTGATAAAATTCTATTAATCTTTCTCTCATTTTCATGTGATTGTTCTGCACATTTACATCATTGGGGGTACCAGTCTTCAACAATTACTTAGTAATTGAAGCGATGCTGGTTTGTGATGCAAGGTGTGTATCACTGTATTCTTCTGGTTATCCAGCCAGCCAAAGTTCTGTAATTCTAGTTCAATTCAAAAATGTGATTTTTATCTTAATCTAGTTCCAATTCTTGAATTTGAATCTGAATTTTATATCTAACTTCAAATTTCCATTTATTACATATATTACTCTGTAATCAATTTCTTAGGTTTTTACTCTAGGAATATGATATTATTTTTAGATTTCCAAAATCCTAGATATTTCTCTATTTATGACCGGCTTTATGGAATTCCTTAGCTGATTTTTCTTAAATCTCTAATCTCATAATTATAGAAATCTTAGTATTCTATAGCTTCCACCTGCAAATTCCATTCAATTCTCTATCTCTATTCTCTAAATTCTGATTCATGTAAGATTCAATTTCTTTGATTGTAAAGCATCATATAAAAATAATGTATTACCAACATTAAGAATTCATTAATAGGAAATCTAATGATCCCTTTAGTTAGAATCCAAGACAATGGTCTACTGTTCACATACATAGAGACTTCGACTTTAGGTACCCTGCCTCACGTTTAATTGTTTAGCTTTATTAATAGCAATCATATGCACAATTGGCTATATTCAGAAGGCAATGCTGCAAGTTAGGGAGAACATAAAATTGTCACAGTAACAATAAAAATTAGATGAATTTCCATCATATCCTTTGGCTTGCTTTCTTATAATACTACAAGCTGAAGGTCATCAACAATTCAAGTTACTCCATATCAGAAGCCATTAAATGTTTTAAGGATGACTACATACCCAAGATTTGAAAAAATGAGTGTTCTACAAGAAACCAAAGCAATTTTTAGAAATAGAAGGGAACAGTCTAGTTGGCTAAAAGAGCCAAGTGACATATGTTATTAAAAGATATTTAGCGTTTTCCATTGCATGAATCCATTTGGCTAGAAACTTCAAATACATCTTTGTTGATGTATGTATGCACTTCAAACAAGTAGGTGGACATCTATAGAGTTTGGGCGCATGTTCTGATGCACCTCTTCGATTATGCTTTAAATGGCTACGAAAGTACTATTGCAAGACAGAGAGAGAGATAGTCAACTTAAGGAAAAAACAACGATGCATTTAGGGAGTGGGAGAAAAACATTATGCCTCCTTTGCCAACAATATTTTTGCACACAACAGACAGTAGAGACAAAACTACTATGTTGCAGTTGAATGAAATGCTAAAGGTGCCATCATCCTCATCATTTATTCAGGGAGTTCACATATACATACCACCATAAATTTTTTACCAACTCCACATGAATCCAAGTGCATAGCCCGGAAGACAAAATCAAGAAATTGAAAAACTAAATAAACTATCATTTTAGAGATAATAAAGGACACACCTTGGTGAAGAAAGGCAATATGTGGTATTTGCAAAACCTGTGAACACGTTTGAATGGGACTTGGTCAAATATGCAAAGTTGGCGATAGGAGGTAGAGCAGGCACCCGTTCACCTTTCTTCAGGAGATCTTGCAAGTTGAGCCTCTGCAAGGTCAAGACAGCTTTGGATTCCTTCCAAATGAATGCAAGGAGTCCATTTTGAATCACGAATAGTGAACCCGGCTTTGAGCCAGGGTATCTAAAACCATACCCATTTGCAATACCCTCCCCATTGTAAGCATGCTTTACATCCACAGGTTGGGAATCTCCATCAGTTCCCCAAGGGAATGGATCGATGGAAGGTTCATCGACCTTCACAATAAACATTGCTGAGCCATTGGGGTGAAGGACATAGTGGGTGCCTTCTAATATTTTGGTTGCAATGAGAAGCCGTTGCCCCTCGGACTCTTCATAAGAAAGCAAAAGAAAGAACAGTGCTTTTCCAGGTTTGTCTTCAGTAGGCCTCCCGGGAGGCCAGCCAAACGTGCCACCCCATAGGCCAACATACTCTTCATCAGCTGCTGGGATCTTCAGGGGCAGCTTGTACAGAGCATAGTGGCTGTCATGCATGATTGGCCATGCTCGATAAGAAGATAACTTCATAGTAGAGGCATGTAAACTCAGCCCAATCGTGTCACCTGACCTTAGAAACTCATGAAGCTGAACATGCTTACTTTCCTTGCCTGAAGAACCATTCCTCGAACTTGCACGACCATTGACCGAGCTAGGCTTCCCAAGAATTTGTTTCAGGCTATTCTTAAAATACCCTGCTACAGTTCTCCTCTTTGTACTCTGTGAGTGACCCTCATCCCCATTATCAGAACCATGGCAAATACCAGAACATTCAACACTCTTCTTAATTTTGCTCAATTCCATCGGGGTACGATCCGAAGGCAGTCCAAGTGCTGCCTCCAGATCAATGCGACCCTCACCAAGCTTATACATCCGCATAAGCAACGAACGGCGTTCAGACAAAAGCACCATATCCTTCTGAAAGTTTTTACCATCACCCCTTCGACAAGGAAACAGAGGTCCATTTGCCTGATCAGGGACCTTTAAGCGAACTAGATTTGTAACATTCTCAAGCAGCTTTCGTCTGTCCCCAAAAGCTAACCGGCCGAAGGGAACCACGGACCTGCTCGTTTCAATTACCCTCTCTGAGCTAGAAATTCCACTATCCGACCTACAAATCCTCCTCGACAGCTCCCTATCCGAATGATGCCGACCAAAGCTATTACTATGCAACAATTTTCGTCCACAGCTCTGCTGCTGAGGCTCCACCTCGAGCAAAAGAACGTTGCAAGCAAGATCAACTGGCTTGAGGGAACCCGGATAGAAGTAATCATTATTATTCTCCCGCCCGTGCAAGAAGAATGCTGTCGAGCCATCAAAATCACCAACAATCTCGAAAACCGGTGCCCAGAGAAGGGGGCCATCATCAAGCCCCAACGGGCCGAGCTCTTGAGGGATGATTCGGCATCCAACAACAGATAAAAAACCCGGCATGACGTAGACTACATTGCCAAGTTCTGGGTTCTGGTGCACCCAGATGCCAATCAAGGGACGAACACTAACAAGAAACCGACAGAGGGCCTTGTAGGACGAAACGCCCTTGCGCCACTCGACAAGATCTCGAGAAGCAACAAACCCAACCATCTCGCACTGCGCGAGCCAGATCTTATCAGATGCTGCGAGAGCGTTAAGGCTCCGGCAGCATAGGCTGAGATTACAGGCGTCCTTGGGAGAGAAGGAACGGGAGATGATGGCAAAGATATCGTCGGGGAGAGAGAGAAGAAAGCTAGAACCACAGGTATCAGTCAACATGGCAATAATTGACCGATGGATTCAAGAAAAATCCAACAAAACTAGATTGCAAATCTATGTATGCATCGGCAGAAACTCTTGAAATCACTGCATTCATTCAATTCTGAATCTCTGCAACAAGTGCCCACTAACTGAGACAGCAACAAAAATCAAAAGACAGCAACAATAACCAAAAAAATGCTAAAAAGAGGAAGGGGAATCCAGTGAAAGACCGTTACAAGTCCTCCATCCAAAAGGAAAATCAAAATAAAAAGATTAAAACCTGGAAAATGAAATGGGTTTTATTCAGATTCTTCAAATCTTGTGTCCAAGGCAATTGGTATGGCTCAGTACGAAACAGAGAGAAATCAAACGAAACTAGAAGGAAAAGATGTAAGAAAAATAGGGGAAATTCTGGGGTGACGGTCGTCAAGATCGTCAACGTCGTCCACGCTTAATGACATTGACAACATCGAGTCTTCCTTTTCCCTCCTTTCAAAGGGAATGATGACTGATGAATAGATGAACAATGATGAAGTGTGATTTGGTGAACAGTAGGATTTAAAAAAAAAAAAAAAAAATTTGGGGGGGGTGGTTAAAGTAGACGTGGATGTTCTGTTTGCCTTACGCCTCTATCAAATTACCAAAATAAATGTTCTGTCCAGAATTTAGTGTCCAGTACACTAGCAGACTTTACATGGAATAAAATGGGAATGGATTAGATGAAATTTTAAATTCTCGTCCATTTTGTTCCATATGACTCCCCTTGATGCCCTGGACAGGACACTTGTGGAAACAAAACCGAAAGAAGCAAAAGGATCCGTCTGTTTCACGTTAAGAAAACCAATATTCCTAGGAAAAGTGCATTTTCTATGGAAAATGCATTTTCGAACTGTCTGATAATATCGGAAAAGCCAATCAGAAAACCACCTCCGTGGTTGAACATTTCTGTTCAGTTATCCAACTTTCCTTTATGGTTGTTAGCTCATTCCGACCGCTTTAGATAGAATGAGCCATATTTCGAGGGAAAAACCAAACCGCAACAATCACTACCAAGGGTGGTAGTCGGCTTTGGCTAGGTACCTTCCCAAACTTTCCGTGCATGCATTTACCCTATTGAATGTCGTAGATCAAATGATTCTCCAAAGGAATCATGATCTGCTTTAACCCTGTTGACGTCTGACTTCACAACAACATTTAACCATTATGAGGTCTACAGTGTTGAATATTTTAAACAATGCCAGGCTCTACGAATACCTTGTTTTCGTTTCGGAAAAAAGGGCAGTCGTAGGTCTCTTGAGCCTCCTGCTTCATTTCCTTTTTTATGCATAACTTTGGGTTTCAAATCCTGATGATCCTGGTTATTCTGCCCAGCTTACAAAAAGCCTGAAACCTTCCATTTTAAGACCACAACACCACCTTGATTCTTACCCCATATGTAGCTCACCCGTATTGGTGAAACTCAGTGGCTGGACGCTTGGCGATTGAGACGTTGACCACTTGTTTCACCTACCTTGTTGACATAGGGAGAGAGGCTGGCGATTAAATAGAGGGTGTGATCACCTCTCTTATGCGAATGACCCTCACGTCTCTCTTCCTATAAAGAGGGAGGAGTGTGAGTTTGTAATGAGACGATGATTCTGATGGCTGAAGTGAAGTAAACGTTGATGGGAGAAGCTTAGTGGCTCACTGTTGAAGAATTTAAAAGAAGAAGAAGGGAGAGTTAAAGAGAGTGTCGTGTTGTGCTAGAGATTCACCTCTGAAGGAAGGATATTCAATAGTTGCTCCTTCGACCAATGGATTTCACTGGTCCCACTCTCACTCATTCCATCTTCTCTCACTTACCATCACCTTCACCTTTTGTGACCTTTGAGAACTCAGCTTTGGCCTTGAGGTTTTTGGTCAGCCACTCCTTTAGAGACCTCAATCTCTTTCGAGAGATTTGTCTATCTCAAAAAGTTGAGTTGGCTCGATCTTGATATCATGAAAACACACAAAACATCTTGAGCATACTTTTGATTTTAGCATTAACGGAAACGTTATGTTGTTGAAATTTTGATAAACCAAAATACATTGTGACCCCGGGCTTTAAGTAATAGCAAGGGTTTATTTGTCTCTGCCAGAGAGTACGACTCCATTGAGAGACAAGAGTTCTACTCAAGTGAGATTGTATCCCGGAGTTAGCTTGGTTGAATCTCTTGCACAATATTGGGAGGCCTCAACTATCTTCAAGAAACGCATAATTGGCACCTTCTCTAACTCGGATGAATTAGTATTAAAACACGCAATAAAAAGAAAACTCAAAGTTAAATTCTAAGTTGAAGGGCATGAATGACCATGTCAAAATGTGCAAATGACTAAGTCCAAAGTGTACGAATAACCAAGTTTGTAGCAATCTTGCAGTGTGTGAATAAACACACATTGAGCTCCGCAATTGAACCACATTGCAAGGTGCACAATTGACGAGCCCACTTCGCGATTGGTAGTACGCGAATGAACAACCTTGTACCCAAATGAAGTGTCTGCGATTGTTTAATTATTTATGCGATGGACACAAAATTGCATGTGAAGCTCCTTCTATTTGATTTCCCCATCCAAAAGTCAACATACAGTATTAAGGAATCAAGGGATAAGCTTGAGTTCGTCGCCAAGGTCGAACCCAAACATGAAGAAGGCGATTAAGGAATCTACTATAGCCCTGCTACTATAATTGAAGCCGTTGCATTGATGAGTATAATTAAGTTGCATGCAAAAGAGGAGCCTTCAGGGGTTAGGACTGTTCCATTTAGTCTGTATGAAGACAGGAGGACACGGGTTCTATCCCATTTATACATAATTACTCAATGGATGAAATGTTCTATATGGGGTACTCTAACAAAGACAAATGGATGTGTGGTTGTCTACGTGATTTATCATACCAATAAAAGAATTGAGATACCAAGATGCTTGGGAGCTTGTACCATATGGAGTAAGCCCCCTTGGGTGGATTATAATTGTGATTTCTTGAAGCCGGCAAACCAGGATTAGAGATACATTTGGCAGATTATAGTTATGGGTTAGATGATGAGAAAAGATTACTTGAATTGGGGTTCCCTAATATGGCGGTTCTAAGTGGCTTGGGTTGGATGATAACCTGCCTACGAGTAAGAAGAGGAGATGAAGGGGCTTCATGAACCTATTCTTACGTATTCTCTTGGGTTGGTTCTTGGGTATTTGAGTAGAGGAACTCTACAACACATCTGCATCTGCTTCTTAGAGAAGAGAGGTAGGGAAATTAGATACTTGATTATTATAGATTCTTTTCTCCTCTTAAGGCCTTCTTACCCTTACTCTTTTTTGAAGCTAATCGGACCTCCTTTTTTGTTGAAACTAATCAAGTTGGAGCTAGCCAGTCTAAGCTGATGACAAAGACAAAGGAGAAGAAGAAGAAGATGATAATGATGATGATGCTAAAGGTATAAATGGAACAAAAATAAAGTCGTAGAAAGTACTCTCATGTGGTATTAGATGGTGGCTAGTGTAATGTGTGAAGTTTGATTTGGGTTAGCATTAGGATTTTTCAACCCGAAATCTAACCTAGATACAACTCGAAGAAAAACCCAAATACGGAAAATTTTGACTCGTTTTTATGTTTTTATGTATCGGACCGGATCCGAACAGTATCCACATATGTATTAGGTTTTTTGGGGGTATTTATATGTTTTGTCCTAGGGTTATGTGCGGAGGGGGAGAGGTTCCAAAATTATAAATCGTCTTTGATGAGTTTTTTTAGATAGTGAAAGTTTTCTCTGCAGCTTCGTGGTTTTTGCCCAAAATTGGGGTTTTTCACGTAAATCTTGTATTGTGCGTGATTTCTATTTTCGTTTTACTTGTTGATTTTATTGCATCCCGTTTTCTTTTGAGACGAAGAAGGTAAAACGATCCTAACAGTTGGAAATAAAGTGAAACTTTGATTCCAAGTAGATTCTAGGATAGGTTTGGAATTAGTTTTCTTTTTAGGCAAAACTTTTGGAATAAACAAAACCAAAGACTTTAGCTATCAAGTTAATTTTACCATAGACTATAATTAGTAATTTGATGGTTCCAATTTTTTTTTAACCAATTATTTAATTTCTTAGAAAACTAAATATTAGGTATTAAATAGGGGATAGTTAAGATTTATTGTGATTCATATATGCTTAATCATTTTTCATGTTCAAAATTCCAAACTAAAAATATATAATATTTTTATGTAAAACTATATAAATTGTTTTTTTTAATAGATGACAATATTAATGTATAACATGAGATTTTTCTAACTTGACTGAGACAATTAAACACTCACAAATGGGAAAGGACTGGAGGAGGGAACTTTAAAAAGTCCTATTTCATCAATCTATATACCATTTATCATTGATGCTAATTAAGGAAATCAACAAATTGAGCAATAAAACTATCATCGTACATCAATGTTTAAATATAGTAAACACATGGTAGGCATGCAAAGATTAAAGCTATAATGGTTACCACCTTTTATTTGTTAGGGAAACAAGAGATCTATAATAATCAAGAAGAAAAGTGAGCATTTAACATAGCCTTTACATCACAAGCTTACTCCTCTAACCATAGAGGGAAGAGAAGATACCAAGTCTTTGATTTTTGGATTACTCGTCCTAGACTTGGACAAGGAATGGGTAAACCAATTACAATATTATCTCCTAACATAGTTTATGGGAACTTCTTCCAAAAGTAGCAACAATGCCTCATAGTCCTTCAAAGTGTTATAATGATAAAGTATGTCCTTACAAGAGAATTTTTTAAGCCTTAAAGTCATATTCAATTGAAAACCTAGAAGAGCAGCTTAGCTTTCATATATGAGGACGGGAACGACTTCTTCATTTTGCTATGGCCACAATGCATTTTTTTTTTCATTACAAATACCCACCACATATTTTTTAAAAAAAATAACTCCATCAAAATTTATCTTCATTTGCCCTCTATCAAGAGGGAACCAAGTAGATGATGAAATAGAAAGATAAATAGGATGGATGGGATCCTCAAGTGAGGAGACTTAATGATCTTTAACTCTTGGATTATTATAAAAGACAAAGAAGTGATTTTTTTATAACAAAATTAAAGCTTCATTCTCATAAACAAATGAATTCGTGTTTTTCCAAATAGATCAACATAAGAACAATATTTTTTAGGACTAAGATGAAGACTTTGTTGGACCTAAATTAAGCTCAAACCAATTTTAAATTAATCAAAAATTGATATGAATTATCTTGTCTTGCTCTGAAGGATAAGGCATTTGCAAACTAAACTTTGGTTATGTTTAGGAGTAGACAGTGCAAGGTTGTCAAATTCTAATCTACATAGAGCGGAAAATTGGGTTGATGTTCATATTCCTATCTTTAATTAAATGGGTTTATCAAGGCCCAAATATTTTTTGAAGGAATAAGAGAGGAGGTAGGTGGAAAGTATTTATAAATATCCTTCATGTCCTTAGTTTTTCATCTAATACCCTTGTTATAAGAGAATACTTCTCACCTAAAAGATCTATCACTTTAACCATTAGATTGTGTTCTATTCATTTGAATGGTGGAAAGTATTTATAAATATTCTCTATAGCTTTCAAGAATGAACAACTTCACTGAGGGTTTCAGTCTCTAGTGAGGTTCTTTGTTAGTTTTGAGTTTGTTTCAAGCATCTAGTCAGGTCTTGTAGCCATGGTCCAAAGCTTGGAAATGAGGAATATCATGGCCATTGAGGTGATTGAAGATGTTTCCAAAGGAAGGAATAGTATACGATTACTAAAAGGGGAGTCAAGCAATAAGCATTGTGAAGATGGAGATAAAAGTCTTGAAATAGTTATCAAGATGTCTGGAGGAGGCAATAAAGTGAAAATAAGAGATCCAGATGGTTTATATTAGAAAAGCATGGGTTGGTGGAACAAAGTCTGAAGAAGATTCTTGTGGGTCTCTTTCTTAAAGTGGGAGGTATAGGTAAATCTTCACCCCAGAAGGAAGCAATGGAGGTGGATGGGAATTTTTTTTTTTTTTTTACATCTCTGTAAAACTATTGTATCAGGGAAAAGTCATGAAATGAAAAAGGAGAAACATAAGTAGCTGGAAAATACGTAGAATGGAAAAACCATCTAATTCCATGGAGCTTTGACGAAATAGATGATCATAGAGGAGGCTAGGAATTAAAATGTTTCATTTCGCAAACAATATTGGATTTGAAAAATGAGATTACATGGTAGTGTGAAGAAGGCATCCGAGGAAGAAAAAAAGAAAATTGGGATCATTTATTAGTGTCTAAAAGGTAAGACAAAAGAATGTCCTGTGGACTCTTGTAATTCACTATTAAGAGACATTCTAAACAATAAAAAGCCCCAATTCTAAATTCTCACTCAAAGGACAAAGTAGTTTTGTTCGCGGAGTCAATGGGTGAGATCTAGCAAATATGTACACACATAATACTTGAATACACAAAGAGACAAATCTTCCTTCATCGTTGACATTCAGTAGTAAACTTTCCTTTTTTCAAGTAAATCCAGATGGGTGATGGTTATAGTTTTGCCTTTGCATCTATGGTCTCGAGGATTTTAATGGCATTCACAAAATTGTATGAAAGTTCCATGTAAACTGACAAAATCACTTAAATGTATGTAGACTAATGCCAGGCTAGGTTCCTAATCTGAAGTGGTGAGTTGAGAAAAATTGTTTAAACCTCTTGGTTAGTTAGAGGGAGGAGATTTAAGTGGGAGCCAATGAGAGGCTCATGCAAGCTACATTAAGTATGGAGTACAGGAAGCATGCATGTATAGAAACATTCTTACCAAATCAATCATTATATAGAAAACACTAAAGACTGAGAATGGTTTCTATTACAATAATGGTATCAGCTTTTCTAGGGACAAGGTCCAGGATGTGCATGAGATGTAGCCTTAAAGGTTCAAATCAGAATGGATTAAGGAAGGGACTAGGGAATAACATAAGATTGTCTGGGGGAAAGTATTGGATCGTAGGGGGGCATAATTATGTCCATGTCCAACTTGGGTCGATATGGTACATGTAGAGCTTGGATCTAGACAAGGTAGAATGGTATTTTGCCAAGAGGATAAAGGATTATAGTGAAAATGAAAAATGCATCCATGGTCAGAAAGAGATTACAGAAGCTTGCGATTTAGGGGCAGAGGCCTTTTCTTCATTTAATAAGCCCTTATTGAAACCCCTCTCAAATGATGTGAATACCCTCCCTATCGTAATCCCATTAAAGACAACTAGTTGATAATAGGGATTGAAATGTCAATCCAAAGGAAGAATTCATTTTTCATATAAAAAACCAAAATAACCTGATAAAGGACATTCTCAATAAATTGAAAGAACTGAATCCATCTTTCAACTACACTCGGACCTTAAATTCCCTTCAATCTAATTGAGGTGGAGTGAGCTCAAGTAAAAGGAGATCGTAGCTGAAGAGTATCATGATGCTCCTTCAAAGGATCGAATCATGAAATATTTCATCAACGGCCCTGAATGTGAAAGAAAGATGCCAACAAACTACATAATATTCTAACAAGTAAAATGGTAATAGCATTAACCGCTACGAACAAAATAAAAGGCATCTTTGGAAAGTTTGATAAGGAGCTTCCACTTGAGATGTTCATCTAGAAAACAACTTGTTTAGATCACTAAAAGTGGTGATTAGTTTGTTTAGTTCAATGTTGTATAGCTCATGGGTGTCTTAAATGCAAGAGGAAGAGGAGACTCTAAATCCAGTGAAGGAAGAGGTAATTGTTTCAAGCAATATTTAGGTGTAGAAAGGAGAGATGTATTTCTAAAGATGCAGTCCTTGTCAAAGTCTTTTAATCAATCATGGAACAATTTTGTGGAGGAAAAATTTAAAAAAAAAATCAGTACAAATGAGAATTTTTTGAGTTGTTCCATGTGCATAACAAGACTTGAAGAAATTTCATCAATTGTAGAATGAAAAACAAGCATAATAGTCCTGTTACGGGGGAAGTCTACAAGGCGCTAAATTCTTATTGCAATTGTTGAAACCATTTTTGTAGGATCAAGTAAGCCTCGTGGAGATATAAGCATGCAACATTTTAATCAACCTCTATGCAACAAATCTAAGTCAACATGTATATGCCTCTAGTGGTGTGGGGAATTGATTGAAGCAAAGTTGGATTGGGACCCATGGAAGTCCTTCTATCATGGTTAATAAACATGGCATATGCAAATGTTCTTTATGATCTTACCTCTAATTTCCACAACATATCAAGTAAGTTGTTTTGTATCTCTATTCTTTTTTTGGACTTTTGCAAGGTTAATAAAATAGTATGGTTCGAGAATAGAAATTATCCAAAAAACAACAAACAATGAATGCTCAAAAAATGACTTTAACAAGGAAATAGAAAAAGTATTAGCTCATAGGAAGGAGAGGTTAATGTGGTGGAAAGAGAAAAAAAGGTATTAGCTCAGAGGGCACTTGGTCAAAATCAAAGACAATTTGATGTAGACTAATGGAGACTACAAATTATTGGAACCAAGGGAAAAGGAGGAGGAAAAAGGAAATTATATTTGAATGTGCTTTGAGAAAACTTGAGGGATTTAGTAAATTATTGAGGTTCTTTTTGCAGGACTACAAGAGATAAACAAGAGTGGGTTAGTAGATCTTAAAAAATGATAAATGAGAAAAAACTACAAAGTTGTGTGAACTATGATAGGAAACTAAGTTGGGAAGGGGAAACCAATGCGAGGAAGGGCAAGGAACATCTAAGATTATGATAAATGGATTTAAAAACTTTTTCATGGAATGTGAGACGGATGGATAATAATGATAAACAAATGTGTATTTCTCAAGATATCCACAAGTTTAAGCCAAACATTTTATGTTTTCAAAAACTAAAAATGAAGGTTATGAATGATAGGTTGAGTCAAGAGGTATGGGGCTCTCAAAGTTCAAGTTGGTTTTCTCTTCCTTCCACTAGGGTATTGGGAGGTATTCTATCAACCTGGAATACAAAAAATTTAGTTGTTCATGACTTTGAAATTGATGCTTACTCTTTTTCAATAGTGTTCATGAGGGTAGGGGAGGAGGATCTTTCTTCTTCTTTTTTTTTCGAATCTTTGGGCCAAGTGAATATCCTAAAATCAAAGAAGTTATAGCAAGTTCATGATGTCATAACTTGATGGAATTTTTTATTATGCATAGGGATAATTTTAATTTCATAAGATTTATCATGAAAGGAAAAGTGGTTGTAAATTGGTTGAGAAGATAGTGAGATTGGAGAGTTTGTAGACAAGTGGAGTTTGATCTATAGCCCTCTCAGAGGAGCTAATTTCATACGGTAACTTATAGGACAACCTCTCCCTAAGTAAATTGGGTCATTTTTATTTTGCAATAAGTAGGGGGGAGCTATTTCCAAGATTTATCCAAGTAGATCTTGCCTCAAACCAATCTCCCATCACGCTAAAGTTATTAAAGTAAAATAAGGACCAAATGCCTTTTAGATTTAAAAACTGTACTTCCAATCTATTTTTCGTTTTTGTTTTTTGAGGTGGCTAAGAAAGCGTGGAAGGATGCAATTTTTTAGGAGCATGCTAGTTAGTTTTTTGGCCTTAAGTTGAAACACTCTTATTTCAGGTAAAACCATGGTACAAAAGACCTTTGGATATATTAAGGTTTAAAAGCAAGAGTGTATAAAAAGGATAAAAAAGTTGGGTTCAAGCAAAAAGGTGAGGCCCTTGTCAATAGAAGAGAGGAAGGTGAGAGTGGATCTATAAAAGAGCTCCAATCCTTACTATTACAAAGGGATATTTCTTGAAAGAAATAGTTGGCTCAAGGAAAGGGATAAAGATATGATTTTTTTTTCAAAAAATAGTCAATGTCAGAAAGAACGTTAGTATTTAGGGTATGCATGCGTAGGATTAATGGATTTATAATCAGATAATAAGGTTTTACGAACACATGTACAAGACTACAGGGAGAATCATTAGTTCCACCTCGGTTTAGATGCTCTAAAATTTGATTGCGTATCTCTTTAATATAGAGATTGTTTGGTGCAGCCCCTTCAAGAGAGATATTTACTGGGTAATAACTGGTATCAAGAAAGACAATGCCTCGAGATTTGATGATGATGATGATGATGATGATATATATATATATATATATATATATATATATATATATATATATATATATATAATGATGGCACTCTGTGTGAATGAGGATTTCGTGAAAGTGATTAAGGAATTTTTCCCATACATTTACAACCACTTTTTCTTTCATGAGAAATCTTACTTTCATAAGTCTCTTGACCAAGAAAATAGAAAGTAAAACTTATGACAGGTGTATGATCAAGTCAACTGAGATTTACCATAATAAAAGAAAATAAAAAAGGGATTCTTTGAAAGTTTGATCTATTAAAGGTGTATAATCAATTCAACTAAGAATTTTTAGACTACGTCTTAAAGAGAGTCAATGGCTATCCAACTGGTTATTTAGAATTTCCAAGGGATTAAGACAAGGGGACCCCTCAATCCATTATTGTTTATTCTGGTTATAGAAGTTTTTGGTAGCATATTGATAATAACTTTCCTTTTGAGTTTTGGGGTGGGCAATAAAGGTTTGAGAATATTGCATTTATAGTTCATTGATGATACAATGTGTTGTGCAAAACAAAGATTCGACAATGGAACTATCTTTTGTTGTATTTATAGATGTTTCAAGGTGGTTTCCAGAAAGGTTCACCAACTCGGATAGCTCAGGATTCAACTTGACTCGGGAGTCATAACATTTGTTATTTTTAAAAATATAATAAATATTTAAAAATATTTAAAAAATTACATATAGTATTTTTGGCTCAAGTATTATCCATTTTCTTGATAATAATAAATATTTTTTAGCATCATAACTTGAAAATTAAAAAAATAAATTATACAAACTACTAATAGTCTAATACCATAGCAAGGTATAGATATGTCACAGACTTAGCTTCTCCCAATGCCTAAGACCATGTGGCACTCATGCTACTCTTGCTTGTAGACGAGTCAACTAGCCCAACACCCACACTCAATCACTATGCTAGAAGAGAGCACAAGTATAACACAAAGAATATCACTTCACTATATACTCAAGAGAATACATAAGTTGAGACTCTTCTTGTTGTTGTACAATGAGGGGGCCTCCCCTTTACAAAAGCAAGCTATGTCCCTATGTCTCCTTAGGATCTCGCCATTTACCATGAATCCAATGGTATGGAGTCTTATAGAATGCTCCACCACCTCTTCTTGTGGATTCTTCTAGAATCCTCCCTAGTAATATTTAGAACCCTCCTATTCCTAGAATTCTCTAGAACACTCCACATATGGCTAGTCATAGAAGATGACGGACCACTATGGCTACCATACCACAACTACCATGTATAAACCTCTAATCCTATTTACAAAATGTATACGTGTGTTGAGCTAGGGGGCCTAAACCTCGGCCTGTCGCGCAGACCGTGAAACATTAATAATTGTAAACTCGAAAAGTTTAAAATAAAGTACAAAAATACTAATGTTAGTATTAATATTGAAAAACCAAAGTACATATTTTCAACATAAGCATAAAAGCAAAATATCATCCAATCTCCAAGGTCCAAGTTTATATGGTTAGAAGTTCAAGTTTAAAGTCTAATCTTCCTACCGCTTTAGCCTTCCTTCTTTCAAGTTCTTTACTCTTTCTTTTGTCTAAGGTTTTGAATATCTTTGAGAGCTCTTTTATTGGAGACTATATAAAAAAAACCTCAAGCCCTCTCGCCCCTAAAAAAAAGTGTCTTATTGTGTTCCACTTGGTTTGGATCATTTTAAGGTTTACAAGATTTGGTTGAGTCACATGAATCAGTCCGAATCAAATGAGTCTACTGAGTTAACAACTTGACTCAGTGAGTCAGGTATAGTTTGGACTCAACTCGTGAGGCTTGGGAGTGGAGTCAACTTGGGGTAGTCAAGGAATCAACATGGGGAATCGGTAAACTATGGTTTCATCCTCAAGGTGAACTTGGCAAATAATGATATTTTTGGCCTGGGGGAGGTACAAAATACAAGAATTTTAGCCTTGGTTCTAGGTTGTACGATAGAGAATCTACTCTCTTCCTCTTGAGACTCCCGCTTGAATTGAAGTTCAAATCAAAATTTGGTTGGGACCCAATGGTAGACAAGGTGGTAAGGAGATTGGAGTTGTAAAAAATTACATTGAAGGTTGACACTTATAAACAACACCTTATCCAGTGTACCTAATTATTACTTCTTTCTTTTTAGGATTTTGAAATCCATGGTTACAAAGTTAGAATTTTGTTTTAGAAAATTTCTTTGGAACTACAAAGAGGAGAGTCAAAAACCCATCTAGTGGATTGGAAAAGTATTTGTATCCATTTGAAAAATGAGGGTTTGGGGATAAGGAAGATTTAGAACATAATATTTCTCTCCTAGGAAGGATTAAAAGGAAGAGCCTTTGAAAGAAATTGGTGGTGGCCAAGTGCGGTTGGGATTTAATGTGAACTATCCTAGGGAGGTGCATAGATGTCATGACCTAGGGATTTGGAAATTGATTTTGAAATTTAAGGAAAAGTTTTGGAAGTTCATCAAGTTCAACTTGGAATCCAAGAGGATAGGTGGTGCAGTATAATCTCTCTTAAGGATGCTTTCAATTGAGTGCATTCCCTTGCTTTAAATAAACATGGTGTTGTAGTAGTTTATTATATTATGGGAAAAGATCGTCAGCTGGTGAATCAACAGGAATTTCCTACTGAGTTTAACCACATCGTGACACGTATCTATAGGGAAAAGGACCAAAAAAACCAGGAGCAATTTTACCAAAAATATCATATAGCTGTCACTGTGTTGTAAAATCAGCAAGAAGTTCTTGCTGATTCACCAGCAGATGATCCGCTCCCTTATATTATTAATGGTGGGATAGGTGTGTGGAATCCTAGGCTGAGGTGAAACCTAAACAATTGAGAGGTGGAAGAGTTCCTATGGCTTATGAACCATGTAAATGAATTGCAGTCAAACTCTAGTGAGAATAACCTTTCTTGATGTACCAAAGATAGAAGTAGTTTTATAGCTATGTCTTTCTACTTCCCCTTAAATAATTTGAATGCTTGCCCTTTTACCTATAAGGTGATATGGTATTCAAATATTTTGTCAAAGGTAGAATCTTTTATGTGAAATTCTTCCGAAATAAAATTCTTTCTTTGGATCATCTCTAGAGTAAATATTGGAACTTGACTAACAAATGCATATTGTGTAAGTTGGAAGAGGAATTGGTGGATCATTTATTTTTTGTATTGTTTGGTAGTTCTTAAAGTGTAGGATTTGAGATGAAATCGTCTACTACAGCATCAAGTGTAAAGTGTAGAGTATTCCCAATCAACTTTAAGGATCTAATCTCCAAATGGCGGATAGAAGGCTTGGAGAGTATCCTAAAGCTATTTTAAGATATCTCCTAAGGTTATTTGCTCGTGCAATAGGAGAATTTTTTAGAAGAAGTGCCTGGCTAGGAGAGTTTGATCACCTTAGGGTCTGTTTGGGAACCATCCAAAGAATGCATTCTGTCCATTTTTAGTTCCAAAAAATCAAAAAAAATGAGAAAATGGAGTTGGTTGCATGGAATGCATTCTTAGAATAGCTCTAAATTTTACATTCTAACAACATTTTTGGGCACTAAAAATAGTAGTACCAAAAAAACAAAGAATGAATTCTTTAGGTTTGCATGCGAGTTTGCATGCGAGACTCGATAATTAAACTTACATCCCCTTGACTCCTCACATCCACATTGAAGGAAAAGCTTCCAAAGAGAAGAGTATAGAAGTAACAACTTTGTTGAAACAAAAATTCATGA
>JAOXJP010040427.1:0-16423 GCA_025762735.1 Platanus orientalis
CCAATCATCATCAGTGGGTAGCTTTTTACCCTTCAATTCAAATGGACATCCACATTTCTTGCTACCTAACACTACATTTTTTTTATTCACATCTTTCTTAGACTCTTTGTACTGCCAACTCCTCTCACATGCAAGGGTAATTCTTGGTTTCTTTGAAGAAGCACTTGAATCTGACTTCTTAGTGACAATAACAAAACCATTTATTCGTCCAACCTCGACCGCCCACTTACATAAGTCTACTCTGCTCCTGAATATCTGTAAAAAAAGTAATAACATAAGTCTTTGAAGCACAATAAGTCAAAAAATCTTCATACAGTAGCTCAAAATCAATTCGAAAAGATTTACCTCGTATGTGATAAACTCATTGGTATAATCCACAACCATCTCGACGGAAACCTTACTAAATTAGCTTGAAGCATCACCCTACAGTTGGGACATCATAAAACAAATCAATATAGCAAGCTAGAAGTGTTTGGGTAAAAAAAAAACACAAAATTATACTATTTGATGATCCATTGGGTGATTAAAAGTTTTCACACAAGAATGATGTTACAAATGGTATAGGGTTTGGTTGGGAGAAAAATGGAGGGAATAAGTGTTTTCATTCCGATTTTTAAGAATCAAATGATTTAAAGGGAGAGGGAGGGGATGGGGTGAGCAATTTGATGTTTTGAGTTTTTTGTTAACAAGGGTAAATAGGTCATTTCATAGAAGGGTATGAGATGAAATTTTGAAAAGTCTTAAAATAGGGGTGTGGTGATCAATTTTGGGGTGCCAATAGCCTTTTCCATCGAATCTCCCAAAATAAAGTCTCAAATAAAATAGGTAAATTTACCAAAAAAAACTCGTTGCAGGCATAATATCACGTGCCGAATTTGTACTGGTGTGATATGCTTCCGTCAGACTGATGATTCCAACCCTTACAGCCTGCAGGAACGCCCCAGCAACTTCAAAGGGTTTTAGCAGAAAGGGTTTTAGCCCAGAAAGAGAAAATTTTTCTTTTCATTTTTTGTTGGTTATAAACGAAGAAAGGGTTTATACTTTGTACGAGCAATGACCAGCTCTTGAAGGGTGAAGGTCGAAGGTCGAAATCGAAGAAAGCGGCTCTTCTTGAACCAGTCGGTGAGCCCACGAGAGCAACCTCGACTGAGAGAGAAGAAGCAAACCAGCGATCAAACATGGGCGTCGCTGAACGGTATGTTGTCTTCCTCAGCTCGTTGTAGTTATTGCCCCATTGGATTCTAGGCCCCCCCTCCCCCCCGTTCTTCATTTCGCTAAGTTTTGATTTCTATTTCATCCATGAACTTCGATTCTATTGATGCAGACCATCTGTGGACAAACAGTTTCTTAGTGCTCCCGTGAAATCTACCGTCGACAAGTTTCAGCTTCTTCCCGAGTTCCTAAAGGTAGTACGCCCTGTTTTTGGAGTGATGGTGTTTAATGAATGTAAGACATAATGATCCACGGTGGTTTTGTTTTTGGAGTTGCAGGTGAGAGGGCTGGTGAAGCAACATTTGGATTCCTTCAATTACTTTGTTAACACTGAAATCAAGAAGATTGTCCGTGCCAATGATCGCATCACATCCAACGTGGATCCATCTATTTACTTAAAGTAATTCTCTACCTATCATTTCTAATTTTGTAGTTTTTTTTTTGTTGATTTTTTAATTTCTATTTTATTTTAATCAATTGGATAAGCCGATAAGAGATTTTTTTTTCCTGCATTTCGATCAAGGTACACTGATGTCAAAATTGGGCCTCCCTCCGTGACTGCGGACAATGTTACCGACACTTTAACACCCCATGGATGTCGGCTCTCGGACATGACGTACGTAGTTATTGCCTTTTCTTCTTACCCTTAACTTCAGTTATATGGTACTTCCTCTACTACTGCCATTTTCAAAACCAGATTCTATCTCGATGCATGCTACTTTACTCATCTTGGCTCCCTTAATATTGTTTTTAGACAGCTGTGTTACTTTTTTGTTTTTTCATAAGAACAGCTGTGTTACTGAAAGTACATTGATACTGGGTTAGGACTTAGGAGACATCTGGTCGCTTTGAATGAAAGAAGCAATTTTTATTTTTATTTTGATGATTTCATCACTTATCTAAAATTGCCAATGATTTTGTGGAATAATTCAAGGCAGTCATGTTATGGCTAGTTTATACTTACCAATATAGACACGCAAATTTAAATAATTTTTTTTCAGTTTAAGAAGTCAATTGAATTAGATGAACTGGATTCCATTGAGTCACTTTGCAAGACTTTGGTCAGCAGCCATCAGGGTTGGGTCATTAAGAATCTTTGAGTAACAGTATATATTTACATGGTAAGGCTTAAATAGTAAAGGTTCTACAAGCTTGGCTCTAGTTGCATATGTGTGAATGGGAGTTTGACATGTCCAGTTAGTTTGCTGAAGGGGATAACACACATTCACCATGACTTTATGGATAGATCTTACTTCAAAATGGGCAATGGGGAAACTATTGAGAGGATGATGGAGCAGGGTGGGTAGATTTTGTGATGTTTGTCCATGGTTTTGCCTGCTGGAAGGACATCACTATCAACCTATACCTTGAGATCTGTCACGAAGAGATTATATGGTACCTAATTGTCGGTGCTCCTTGATAGAGTGACGAGATAATGTATTCTAATTGTTTGAAGGACACAACTATTGAACCCCAGGCGAGGGTTCACGTGCTTGAAAGGATGGTGGAAAAAGAATTTTCTCAGTTACCTCTTTCTATATTTACTTGATTAGGGACTTAGTTGAGTCAACTATATTTCTTTAGATGTTTGCTCATTCCCTTTATACTTCTTTTTTGGATGAATAATGATTTTATTGCAGAAAAAAAAAGAAGAAAAAGCAACAACAACGAAAACAATAGGCCCCCTTAGGCTAACCAAAATCCGACCAAGAAAAAACCAAAACCACAAGAAAGAAACAAAACCCCAACCCTTTACATTAAGAGATAGACATCCCATCCAGAAACGACTCCCCCATAAACATCTCTTGAGCCCCAACTCCCCATTTAGCAAGACTATCTGCCAAAGAATTCTGGCATTTAGGGACATGAACCACCTCCACTGCCATACGACTACAAAGGTCCCTCATTTCCCTCAACTGATGGCTCAAAATCCAATACCCTGGGGAAAGCCTTTTACACCAGCTCACGACTAAAAAGAAGTTGCCTTCAATAATGCAAGATCTCATCTCCTTGGCTTTAACCATGCGAAGGCCAAAAAGAAGAACCATCACTTCAACTTTGATGGAATCACAAGTACCCAGAGGCCTACAACAAATATAAATGATCCTCCCTTGGCAATCCCGAATTACACACCCATAACCTGAGGGCCCCAGATTGCCAAAAGAAACCCCATCAAAATTAAGCTTAAATTTACCACTAGGGGGGAGGGGGTTCCCATTGCATTTTATTCATACAACTACCACTAGAATAATTGGAAACACAAGCCATCCAATATTGCATGAAATCCGACCTAGTACAGTCTCTAAATTCCTTTGTTACCATTAACCAAGAGCAAACTTCAGCCAAAATAGAATCAATCACTCTCCCCACCTCCATCTTCATATCTTAAAAAATTATTAGGTTTCTCTCTCTCCAAATTCCCCAAATGATGCATTGAAGTAAAGCCCTAAGGAACAATTTTCCTCTTGCCCCCTTGATTCCTTGATCCCATAGGAGAAAAAGCTCTAGGATAGATTGAGGCATCACAAAGTTCAGCCCTATTACCAAAAGGAAAAAGTGCCAAACTCGATCAGTAAGAGATTTGGTCCCCAATCTCACTATCAAGGCCACACAAAGAACACATAGAAGGTTGCATTATCCTATTCGATCTTCTTCTTTGGAGCACATCCATTGTATTTTGTCTTCCTAGCGAAGCAATCCAGTTGAAAGCCTTTACTTGAGGAGGAGCAACAGACTTCCAAACATTTTGGAAAGGATAAGAAGACTGGCTTAAGGGTTCCTCAGAAAGCACATGATAAAAAGAGTTTGAGGAGAAGCTACCATTAGATGAAGGACTCCAAACTCGAGAATCATTGTCAGAATCTGAGATATAAACATAATTCAAAAAATCAACCAATGACCCCACAAGAGAAACTTCCCATTAGAATGAATCCCTAGTAAACCTAAGATTCCAGGAGAGACTGTTCCTATCACGAGCAAGAATATCAGACACTAAAGCATTTTTGGAAGAAGCTATACGGAATAATATGGGGAACACCGAAGACAAAATGGCATCCCCCCACCAAAGATCAAGCTAAAAATGCACTCTCCTTCCATCACCTAAGAGAAAGCGGGTATCAGGGTAAAAAAGAGGACTCACTTGAATGCTTGTTTCCACAGCAGAGACCAAGAGGAAGGGAAAGACAATTTGCAGTTCCATTCATTGGGATCCACCCCGTATCTGCTTTGAATGATGGATTGCCAGAACACCCCATTTTCCGAAGCAAATCTCCAAAGCCACTTTCCCAAAAGAGCTATTTTTTTTCTCTTTAATCCTACCAATCCCCAAGCCCCTTTGCTCCTTTATTTTAGTCACCACCTTCCAGTTGATAAGATGAACCTTCTTAAAATTTCCTCATTCCCACAAAAAAATCTTTTTGGAGCTTCTCCAACACTTTCACCACTCTAGAAGGCATATGGAACACAAACATATAGTAAATTGGAATGTTGGAAAGAGAAGATTTGATAAGAGTAGTTCTTCCTCCTAAAGAAATATAATTTCTCTTCCAATAGGGTAGGTTTTTAGAAACATTCTCCACCACTGGATTCCAAATGGTTGCTGACTTTGATTATCCTCTAACGGCATTCTCAAATATTTAAGCAACCATCTTCCAATTTTACAACTGATTTCCCCAGAAAAAAACTAATAACCTGCTCTCATCAACCGCAATCCCCATCATACAAGACTTCTCCAAATTGACTTTGAAACCCGTAATTGCTTCATATAATCGGAGACACATCCTCATATTTCTTAAATTCAGGTTATCGGAGTTAAGAAAAAGTATAGTATCATCAACAAATTGAAGGTGAGATACCCACAAACTCTCACCTCCCACCCTAAAACCTTCCACTATACCCACCTAATTTGCCCTCTTCAAAATAGCACTTAACGTGTCTGTCACTATTGAGAACAAGAATGGAGATAGGGGATCCCCTTGCCTTAACCCCCTAAAAGATTTGAAGAAACCTTTCGAAGTACCATTCAAAAGCAACAAGAAGTTAGGATCACCAATGCATCATTCCATCCAGCTTACCCATCTCTCCCCAAAACCCTTCTTTGTCATTGCTCAAAATAAAAAATTCCAATCAACTCTATCGTAAGCCTTCTCCATATCCAGTGTGCAGATCACCCTAGGTCATTTCTTCTTTCTTCTCTCATCCACACATTTGTTGGCAATAAGAATACTATCAGTGATTTGTCTCCCTCTAATGAAAGCATTCTAAGTACCTGAAACCACCATACCCATAACCAATCTCAACCGTAGACAAAACCTTGGACAAGATTTTATAAAGGCTGCTAACAAGACTAATAGGCCTGAAATCCCCCAAAGACCTAGCAACATCCTTCTTGGGGATCAACACAAGGAAAGTGGAATTCATGGACATGTTTACCCCTCATAAAATTCCTGAAAAAATCCATTAGGTCTCCCTTAATTGTATCCCAACAAACTTGATAAAATTTCATAGAGAAACCATTCGGAGCAGGGGTCTTAGCACAATCCATATCAAAGATAGCGTCCTTTATCTCTTATTTGCTAAAGGTTTTTTCAAGAGCTTCAGCCCATTCCCTAGGCAAGGAGGCTTCAAACAAGCCCTCAACAATGGGCCTTCCCCCACCTTCCTTTTGATACAACTTGGAGAAAAAACTAGAGGCTTCATTCACCATCCTCTCAAAATTATCAACCTCTTCCCCATTAATTACCAGACTCGACAAAAGATTCTTCCTCTTACGGCCATAAACAATTTTGTGGAAATAACTTGTGTTCCCATCCCCTTCCTTAATCCATTTATTTTTGGATTTTTGGTGCCAGTAAATTTCCTCTGCTTTGAGAATCCTATCCAGCTCTCCTAGAGCCTCCGATTTCCGACCTCTGAGCCGCACCATACACCCAGTCCCTTCCTCAATCTCAGCATCTACGGAGTGTAAGTCCGCCCAAATTTTATTTTTATTATCATTTAGACGACCAAAGACATTTTTATTCTAAACCACAAGCCTTTTTTTGATGAATTGAAGTTTTTTCATAAAACAAAAACCTCCCCAACCCCCAACGTCGCACTCCTTCCACCACACCTTAATCATGACTCGGAAATTAGAGTGTGTAGTCCACATATTTTCAAACCGGATTGGCTTTGGGCCATAACTTCTAATAGAAGTATGCAATACCACAGGCCAATGATCAGAGGCTGTGCGCACATTCACTTCTTGATAATAATGGGGGTAAAATTCCTCCCAATCCCCTCTTACCAAGAATCTGTCTATTCTACTCATGATAGGATTATCCCCACCACTACTCCATGTAAATTTAGCATTTGAAAGAAGGCTGTCCCGAAGATTGCAAAAGTTAACCACCTCCCCCCAAAATTCCTCATGCTTTTAGTGAATCTTACCCACCACACTTTTCTCATGGGCAAAACGAATCACATTGTAATCACCACCCACCACCCAAGGACCCTGCCATCTCTCCTTAATTCTCAATAATTCTGCCCAAAAATCTGTCCTATCTGATGTAGAAGCCGGACCATAAACCCCAGTGAATAACCATTCCTTCCCTAGCACCAAATCCATAAAAAGTACAGAGATGGAAAAATTTCCCGAAAATTCATCCCTCTTTTTAAGATAAAGAGGATTCCAAGCACACACCACTCTACCTGCCACTCCAATAGAAGGGAGAGCACACCATTCAGAGTGTTCCTTCCCCACGGACCAATGAAGCAAACTATGAGACAACACCTCTTTCTTAGTTTCTTAAAGGACCATCAACTCCGGGCCAATTTTAGAGATACAAGCTCTAATCAATTGCTGCTTTTTATAATCACCCAACCCTCTCACATTTCATGAAACAATCTTCATAATTTAACATTTGACAAATTCCCCCTTCCAAGCCTCCTACCACTTTTGTCACAATCCCCCGATTTGCCATCCTTCATATCCCAAGCTAATTTTCTCAATTCCCTGGCTCCACTGGAGCCTTGTTGCCCCTCCCCCACTTTATGAACCTCTTTTTCCTGCAAAGTCAAAAAAGTTGACAACTTTGCCAGATTCCCATCCCGATCAAAAACCTTAAACCCCATCTTATCAATAAAGATGTCCACCTCCTGACAATCTTCATCCAAATCAGTATCCTGTTCTCCCTTGTCCTCAATACCTCCTGTATCCACCCCCTTATCCTCACAGTGTCCCTTCGGGCAATCCATCATTCGAGCAGATTCAGTTCCCAGAACAGGACCTGCAGCACGATTGACAGAAGCAGAAATAGAAAATTGAGAAGAAGAATTGAGATTTGGGATGATAGGGTTACCCGGAATATGAGCTTGGCCACACAAAGAGCTGCTCACCCCCTCTTCTGAAGGCTTACTAAAGTCCAGAGCTTCGTCAGAAGGAGTAATGCTGTTCGAAGACTCATACTCGACTAGGCGAACACCCTGCTCATGGTCATAAAAAATGTTGATCAACTCCTGCCCCCCATTTCTGCTCGCCTCTTCTCCATCCGACTTCCCCTCAGACATGTATTCTTCCTCAGACTCAGAAGGAGCTCTCAAAATGTCTCCCAAGGTATTGGAGCTGTAGTCCCTTTCAAGAGTACTACTGGAGGGAGTATTGAAGCAAAGACCTTCCGTCACTAATCTTTTAGGTTTTTTTTTTTTGATAATTAATAATCTTTTAATGGATTCATCTGTCATTCTATGTTGCATTAGTTTCTTCTTTCAAATTCTATGCGCCGTTCTATCCTCATAATGAGCAAGAAGTCTATTTGGTTCTTTTTTAGGAGTAACCAAAGGTTTTTATTTATTTATTGCTATTGCAAGGATCATACCCATGCAAGTTCAGGTTGTGTCTGCTGTTTCAGTTTTGTACTAACCTTTCCCAAGTCATTGGCACCCCTAGTTTGGAGACACTGAATTGTTGAATGTGGTTTCTTTCTCCGTTTCAGTTGTTTGTTCCTCTTTACAGTTGTTTCTCAATTTAAAAAAAAAATGTTATCCTTTACCACTTAGAAATCAAATCTTTGTGTCATGTGTTGGTTGAGTTTCAGTTAATATGTATCTTGTAACTATATCAGATTTTTTCCCTCTTTCTTTCTTGATCAGGAACAAAGATGTAACTATATCTGATTTTCATAGCTGAGATTTTTCAATACCAACATTACATCTCTGTTTTTGTGTTACTTGTAGGTATTCTGCTCCTATAATGGTCAGTATAGAGTACACGAAAGGAAGCCATGTTCATAAAACTATTGAAGAGAAGGTATTTGGAATTATTGCAATATGTATTTTCAGGAAAATGCACTTTTTTTTTGGGATAACATTCACCTAGTTTGTCGTTGCAGAAAAATGTTGTAATTGGAAGAATGCCTATAATGCTACGGAGTTGCCGCTGTATTTTAAACGGAAAGGATGAAGCTGAACTGGCTAGACTTGGTTTGTTGTTCATAAAATTTCAAAAGTTTAGCTATTTATTGAAAATATTTTCCACATGCATGCACTTGTTCTCTTTTCGCATTTTGTTCATTGTCTTTTGTTTTTAATTAGGTGAGTGTCCTCTTGATCCGGGAGGGTATTTTATTGTTAAAGGCACTGAAAAGGTAATTTTCTGATTGTCATCATTTAAATCTGCTTGTTAATCTTGGGGAAAATGTTTAGTTTTGCAAGTCTCTATAGTTTGTCACCACCTAGGTTGAAAATTTGAATTTTGATGGATATTTTGTGCTAATGAGCTGTGGAAATTTCGGGGAAGCTTTTCCATAATGTTTTGAAATAATGGAAATCAGTGAAGCATTGTGAAAAACATGAAATTTTTTAATTAAACTTCAAGGAATGTTACAATAAGCATGATTCTGCACCCAAGACTAAAAAACTACGAAGCATCTATACATAACAAGTAAGAGAGGAATAAGGGACTAGCTTAGGCATTGTGAATAAGATTACTTCACATCACTTAAAATTATTATTATTTTAATTTAGTATGTAAGACACATACACAATCAAAGGGAACTGAACAACTTTTACTTTCAGAGTGCTCAGCATCATGAGCAAGATTATAATTGTGTAGTTAAAGAGTTTTGAACGTGAAAAGTTTCTGGAAAAGAATGTAGTAATTTATTCGTATTTCGTATAATAAGAAGACGAAGAGGTTTTTCAACTAGTATTCGCATTGCTAAGTTCAATGTTGCATGGATAATAGAAGACATTGATGAGGTTAGAAGAAAAAATCCTAACGATAAATCTTTATTTGTTAAAGACTCCTAAAGAAGGGAATAGGTGTTAGTAGGGCAGAAGGGGGATATTCTTGGGTATTGTGGGTATCTTGGGGATGTTCGACTGTTTGTAGACTATAGACAAAAGAGGATTATTATTTCTGAAGGAACAAAAAGGAGAGTTTGGGAAAATTTTCTTTTCGCATTACAGTTTTTTTTGTCTGGAGTTGGGACTGCAAAGGAGAGGTGGCATTTTGAGAGAAACAGAGTGAGGGATGAGTTGCAGGAAAAGTCTTTAGTGAAGAAGAGGTTTGATGTCCTAGATCAAGGTTCAAAGTTTTGGTTTTGGCCCATATGATATGGAAATGTATCAAGGACTTGGTGGTTTTGTATTGGAAACCAAGGAAAAATCATGGAACCATGGAAACTTTAAGCAAAAGTTGGATTTTTTCGATGGAACTTCAAGATATGATATAATAAACACTAATACACACTTAAGAATCATTACATATACATAACAACCATCTATGATAGTTGGTGGAAACTGATACCCTCATGAGTTATGCTATTGCCTATGGAAACTATGAAAACATTATAGAAACCTTGGAATTTTTGGATGAAATTATACTTCCCTTTGCCTTCTCTACCTTTTCTTCACTATGTAATCCTTTAGGAGCTTATGCATGTTGTAATGTATGGGTATATGGGATCATAGATGTAAGGGTACATATGTCTAGTATTGTACAAGGGTATACTTGTAATTATTCTTCTCATGTAATCTTGTAGTGTATCTCTTTTTTATAATGTATGAAAGTATGTAAGAGTATCATAAAACCCTTTGTACGTTTGGTTTTCCCCAAATACTCTTCTTCTCCTTCAAACCCTAATGTGAATCTTACAAATCTACTTGGTATCAGGGCTAGAGGACGGCGTACTTAGTTTCATTGCATTTAGCTTGACTCCAGCCATGCGCTGACGTCTACAGGCCGTACTATCACGACCATAATTTTCTCTGTCACAATTATACGATGCCTTGACCTTCACCTGATCAAAGCCAACCTTATTGCCATTTGATCCCTTCTCTGACCTGCAAACATGCCCCATAATGCACTTATAAGGATATTGCTTAACAAGAGCACTAATGTGTCAAGCCCCGCTTGACCAGCCAACAGGCTCCTTCTTTGTGTCGATATTCGTCCATCCTGTAGGTTTCCTCGTGTCATCATTGCCTATTAGCCAATTTCAAACCAAATTAAGCGAAACACACAACTAGTTAGCCACCTCGGTGGGTACACTGTGCCATCGAAGCTCAACTCAAACGACCATGAAGCTCTTGACACTCCACATGTAGTACTAAAGGCTTAGCACGCCTCTAATACATTCTCGAGCTACCTCTCGAGACATTAAGTTCACTTACGTGCATGACACCTTATGAGGGCTTCATGGTGTTCTTCGCAAGATGTTGCTCCTCGTCTTACCTAATCACCAAAGTGATCCTCATGTGCAGGGCCAAGCTCATGCCAAGCACCAAGATAGGTACATCCGAGCACAAAGGCCACATGATAGCCTAGTTGGTTGACATCTCACCATTAATGTCGCACAAAGTTTGCTAGTGCATGCATAGGTGTTAACCTCAGATCTAAGTCTAATGCGCAATGCCGCCTACACCGAGGCCCCGATCCTTCAGGAAGCCTAGAGCTGTCCTTAACCCATGTTGGGGGTGTCTCGTAGTTCAAGCTCGGGTTAAGAGCATGTCGTATGACACACTGTTTGACATACTACTCATGCCTCCTAACATGTCACCCATGGCTGCCATGCCTATGCACTCACGAAAAGATATGTTTGTGACATTCTTCCCCATTTGTCTAGTTGATGCCCTTGTCAACACAACCCCAAGTGCTCACCTTCGGTTTCCACACCTGTTCCTTATGCCTTCATTACTCTTAATCATTGCCTAATACCACACTGAACTCGACTCGGAAGCTCAGTTACACCGCCTACTTCTCGACTCTTCCCGGTTACCAAAGCACTCCCAGTGCCGTCGTGCATGGTCCGTTGCACACAAGTTCACTCATAAACCCTTGCTTAACTCAACAAACAACATTTTTGCACTGATTCTTAAGACATTTGTGGCTTTAGACTCTGAATACGGCTCAACCAGTGAACAAACCTAGCTCTAGCACTGCCTTGTCTTTCAAATCAGCCCAATTTGTCTTGCTTTCAAGGTACGATCCTCTTATCGCTTTACACATGACACACTTGTCACTTAACTATTGCGAACTATGTTTTGAGACTTCATTCGTCGATTCACTGGTCTCTCTTCCGAAAGATTTGATTCAGGCACCTCTTAAGATGTAGCTCACAAGCCAACCGCAATTTGATGCGGCATAGATCCTTCATTAAAACAAAATCTATGAACTTATCTTATCTTGACTCACCTACACCAAATTGCCATTGATTCTGACATACGAGCTTCTACACAATCCCATAATTGTGACATACCTCACCTGTCAAAAAAAACTGCATTCCACGAACATTCCAATGTTTTTGCGGCCAACAACTATACCTGTTACTCGAAACTGTCTGTGCATTGTCTGTCATGCATTGCGTCTTCCGAGGGCTTCCCATTCTGATCGGCTTCTTGACCTGACACACAATCTTCTAGATGCTTTCCCATGCCAACATTGTATTTGTTGTAATATTAAACTAGTATGCTTATTAGACTTACCCAACTTTACAAATTGTCAACACAACAAGTAACCCACCTTGATTTGCACTAATAAAACTCATAGATCCTCCAACCTTTCCTGCCTTGGAACTCAATCCGTCGAGCTCCCACTTCGTGGCCAACACCCTCACTGATGTTAGAAACCACTTGTGCCAATCACTTTGACTTCCATACCTCGCCCATGAGGTTTCCTTATCTTGCTTTGACAACTTCCTTTACCTTGTGTAGCATATTGATTTCGCATCTGTATGAATCTTGACACTTAACTTGGCCAAGATAACAAAGCTCAGTCTTGAAATCTGCCCACACTAATACCTTGAACACATGACCACTGTTGTGGTGCGACTTTGACCTTGCACCTGGCATTGGTTGCCTTTGAATTCCATGGCCCAACTGCTCAAGTGCTCCCCCACTTAAACCCTCAACATATCCCTCATGTTTCCCGAATAAGTCATTGCCCAACTCAATCATTTCCTCTTATGTTACTTCTCCATTACCTCAATGTTTCCTTTATTTACTTTGAGAAGGGATTCTTCAAAATTTACCACCTTGTCTTCGTGTCCCATGAAGGTCTTCTATAGCTCACCATAAGTTGTCTTTATATCACTGTGCCACCCTAGTACCTTGGTCCTATGTGCCTTCTTCGTGAGTAAGCACCGTCAATTATGCTCTTGTTTTCCATCTATGTCACCCATAGACCTCGGTACCCGGCCTTCAACTTGAGCTAACACTTTATCATTGCATAATGTCACTTTGGCACCTCGGCATCCCATACTTTTGCCCTGTGTGAACTATTTATTCAAACCCTCATTGTTCTTGCCTCTGTCTTTCTCTAGTACCTGAGCACATTTGCCTTCACCCTAAGCTAATTCTTAATCATTGTTTGGTATCACTTCAATACTTAGCAACCCGTGCCTTCACCCCAAGTGGACATCCATTCAGATTCTTAAACTGACTTATCTTTGCAAAGCCATCTCCTTGGCACGTCCGTTCCTTTACCCTTGTTCCACCAAACATTTTTATTATTGCCTCGACATTAACTCAACACCACATGGTAGCCAATCCATACGTGGCACTCCTGCCACTCAACATCACCAAAAATACCTTTGAATCACTTTCCTGAGCCGTCAAGACGTTTCTCTATAAGCATATTTCCGAATGCACACCATTTGCTTCAATGCCATTTGTCGTACTAAAAACTTTCTTTGTTTGTGTCGTCGACATTATCTTAATCTTGGGAAAGTCTCACAACTAACCCCACATGATAGAAACCAATGAGCTATATTGCCAACAACTTTCCCGTTATTTGGAACCACAATAACCTGGTTTTGATACCAACTGTCACGACCAGTTTTTTTTTCTCTGTCACAACCGAGCAATGCACTGACCATCACCTAGCCAAGGCCAACTTTACCGCCATTTGACCTATCAACATGCCCCATAATGCACTGACGAGGATACTGCTCAACAAAAGCACTAATGGGCTAAGCCCCACTTGACCAGCCCACAAGCTCCTTGCATCGCCATGACACTCATCTCGCCTGCATGGTCCCTCGTTTCATTGTTAATTGCTAGTCAACTCAGAACGTACTTGGCAAAGCACACGACTAGTCAGCCACTTTGGCACGCACATCGTGCTATCGAAGCGCAACTTAAAAGACCCCAAAGCTCTTAAAAGGCTGCAAAGCTCTTAATGCTCCACATGTAGTACTGGAGGCCCATCATACTTACAGCACATCCTCGAGCTGCTGCTTGAGATATTAAGCTCATTGACGCACATCACACCTTATGAGGGTACCATGGTGTTCCTTGCAAGACGTCTCTCCTCGTCTTGCTTGACCACTAAAGTGATTCTCTTGTGCAAGGCTAATCTTATGCCAAGTACTAGGATAGGCACACCTGAGCACAAAGGCCACATGATAGCCTAGTTGATCGACACCATGCCACCAAAGTGTGCTAGTGTGTCCACATGTGTTAACGTTATGCCTAAGCCCAATGCGCAGTGCTGCCTACACCGAGGCCCCAAGCACTGTCTCTAAGGGGAACCCAACCCCTTAAGGAAACCTAGAGCTGCTCTCAACCCATGTTTGGGATGCCTTGCAGTTTTAGCTCATGTGGGTTAGGAGCACGTCTCATGGCACACTGTCCGACGTGCTGCCCATGCCTCTTGACATGCCACCGCCCATGGCTGCCATGCTCATGCATCTGCCAGAAGATATTTCCATGACAGTACGGATAACACCTTCAGTGATGTAAGCTTCTTCTAGATCTGGATTCCTCTTGATTTTAGACGATTTTTGGTACCAAATCTGAGTACATTTGGTTATGTTTGGACCAATTTATGAATTTTTTTCTTCAAATTTTCAACTGTGATACATGTTTGTTGAAATCTGTTCAATCTGTCTCATCAGGGAGTTTTTGGTTTGATTAGTTGTTTGATTTCATTCCCTCTATTACAAAACTTTTGATACCTTTTTCCTGTTGTTTGCCTTAGATTTGAGTGTTCTCTATCGTGATTTCTTCCTCATTTTTACTGCTTGCCTATTCCCTTTGGTATGTCGAATTTGTGGTTCACTGTAGTACCACATGTTCATGAGATTTGCTTCTCTTAGGTGTTTTTCCCTTTGTGTTTGCTATTATTTGTGCTTTGAATTCTCTCTAGGACATGCTTACATGCGTTTTTTTGTTCCATTCACTTCCTTTACACGGGTTATTTTTTATTTTGATGGTTCTCTCCTTACGGATGGTTGGTGATGTGTGTGGACTGTTATTTTCTGCTTTTTAGTCTTGAGGAAGGCTCTGTGCCTTGTATGAAAGCTTGTGCTATGTATTGTTGAGGTGAAGTGCAGTTCCTGTACTGCCTTGTGTATGAAGCCTTGTTACGAAGCATTATGCTCTCTCTATATTGCAAAGGGGTTATGTGTGCAGCAGCTGTATGATGTTGTGATTTGGTTGTGTGGAGCTACTGAAGGCTTGTCACTGCCATAGTTGTTTGGGTTTGATTTGCGTATTGTGTGGTACTCTTTGTTTGTTGTAGTAGTTTGCTCTTGCTACATGCTGGTTGTAGCTCATTGGCCTTACAGCTGAGGTGTGTCAGTTGTTGACACTTTCATGCTTGCTAGTTGCTGCTGATTATATTGGTCTTTGTCTTTATATCATTCTGTTGCGATTGATCTATTTTGGACTGTGTGGTGCTACCTAGAAATTGTTGGCGACTTCATTGTGGTACCTTGCAATTCTTGTTGTTCTTCTGCTTCTGTGGCTATATGTGCTTGGATTGTTCTTTGGTAGCAAGTGGGTTCAGCTTGTTAGTCCTTCTGTACTGCTTCTGATCATTGGTGTCACTTAGGGTGATTGTTAGTGCTTATAAGTTCATAGATTTATCTGTTCTTACAAAAGCTGACAAAATTTGTTGTGATGGATCTTGCAAAGAACCTTACCCCTAGTAGAAGAGATCATATGACCAACCCATGGGGATATATTTCATGTCCTTAAATAGAACCAAGGCATTGGAACATCCATGAAAACACTTCTAATTTCTTGCACTACTTTGAATAAATTGAAAGGATCATGTACCCGATTTTTCCAGTTTGTCATTAATCGGCCTTCTATGGGTCATGTGATCTAGTGTTCTGTCCAACATGATCATCCATGAGAAAGCCCTCACCCTAGGAAGGATTTTCTTCCCCACAAATCTTTCTGACTGGTGGTGACCTTTAAGAAGCTTGAGAGAACATTGTAGAAATAACAAATTGAGAGCATGCCTTTTGTGCTTCATTTTTGGCGGTGTCAGTTCTCTCCAGTTGAATGAAACTATGAAAGTCTCTTGTGGCAACTAGATAATTTTTCCTACATTTCTCTATTTTATCTGTCCACTAATTTCTTATAAGCAGCATGTATTCCTTCTTACAGAATAGTAGTCCATCTAAGTTCTTGATAGGAAGTTAGGTACTAGCCAATGGTTGTGCACAAATATCATAATTTCTTGCAACTTCACTGCATTCTTCTTCTCAAAAAGCAAATTTGTTTCTCAATTCCTACTATAAAATGTGCGAGAGTAAAATCTCATGACAGTATTTTACAAAAGACTAAAAGTGGGGTAGGAATAATAGTAGATAAAGATCTAAAGGAGGAAGTTGTAGATGTTAAAAGAATAGGTGATAGGATTATATCAATTAAACTTGTCTTAGAAAAAGAGATAATCAACATAATTAGTGCTTATGCACCGTAGATAGGACTAGATGAAACT